>JASSUY010032884.1:68720-110884 GCA_032466535.1 Forpus xanthops
CCCATGGCAGGGGGGTTGGAACTAGATGATCTTAAGGTCCTTTCCAACCCTAACTATTCTATGATTCTATGATTTGTCAACATCAAGGTCTTCATGAGGGGCTTGGTTGTTTTTTGGAACTGGAAAGATTTCTTCAGCAAAAAAAGCAGTTCAAGTACTTTAATGCCTTCCTTACTGCTACATGCAATGCTCTTGCAGCCATATGCTCTCGTGCCTTCCCTAATAATCCTCACTGGAGTAGATCACCATGATTTTGTATTTGTCACACAAAGATGTAGGCATCACAAAAAGTATCAGCTGTTGCTTCAGAAAGGACTGATGATGATGCCTACAATCAAGCCTTACCAGCAATGAACCAAACACTGCTTAAGGTCTATTCTTAAAGAACAACTAACTGGTCAGCAGTGACAAAAAATTTATAATTTTTACCTGATTCAATGGCTGTTTTCACGTATACATTTATGTCCTTCCAT
This sequence comes from Forpus xanthops, assembly GCA_032466535.1. Classification (NCBI taxonomy): domain Eukaryota; kingdom Metazoa; phylum Chordata; class Aves; order Psittaciformes; family Psittacidae; genus Forpus; species Forpus xanthops. The sequence goes on from JASSUY010032884.1 coordinate 69,194, forward strand.
ATAACATTCAGCATACAATCTACAAGATAACATAATATTTTTATTCAGTTTGTAATAAAAACGTTGTACAACACTGCAGTTAAAACATAAACAGTGTTAAAACAGCAGACTTTAACATAACCCAAAACTGATGCAAGCTTTCAAAGCAAGTCTGAGTAGTTTTATTGAATGTAACACCAAAGCATCACAGCAAATGGTTATTTCTCTTTGTGCTTCCCTCACCCACTTTACTTTCCAGAAAATAAAGAGAATTTTGCCACTAAATTCTTACCAGGAACTTCTTTTCCAATTGCAATAAAGCCATCCTGAACTGCGCTGATAAATGTGCTGGCATGCTTACAAAAAAATGAAGGGCTACCGATCAGCGGATACTGGAGAGGCTCTAGGAGAACAAAAAAACCACATTCCATAAGTTTATTTTGCAGTCTACTGGTAAGACAATCCTTAAAAATAATCAAGGATCTGTGTCCATTTGCATCATTTAACATAAACCCAACTTCTAGTATTAAAGATGACAACTGACAGTTTTAAATGTTTGAAGCATTTCATTCTAGTAGATATGTTTAAATGCAGCAAAACTGGCAGTTTGAGATCATGTGAAAGCACTTCAAAAAGAACTTTAACTCACATACCTAAACTAAGCACAAGTTTGTTTTGCTTAGCAAAGTCTAAAACTTCTGGTCCCATCAGGAAGTGAAGCAGCATTTCGATTCCTAAAAGCTGAATGGAAGGAACCACGATCAGTCCTGCTGTGCTAGAGTTCAAGTTCATCCTTGGTGTGGCTGGACTTGTGAATGGGTACGGACCTATATGGGTAAAGAAAAATTACAATGTCTTGTGTTTCACCTGCTATCAAGTGAAAGGAAAGATCCAGTAGACCAAAAGCCCAAGATGAACATGAAAAGAAGAAATAACAGAATAGCACTGGCTAAAAGGGACCTCTAAAAGCCAGCCAGAACCCTAGCATGAGCTCCAATGAAGTAAAGTTTAACATCACAGTCATATCCACACACTTCAGAAGTACAAACATCTTCCAAAGATTCCACAGTCTCAGACACCAAACTTCATTTTGGTGACACAAGTCTCCACAGAAGCTGTGGTTCCAGAGCAAAATACAAGCTATGCTATACACAAGTTACATAGTCACCCCACAGGTACGAAAGAGCAGAAACTTTTACACTGAGCCCAAGTCTAACAGGTCTGGTTATGACCTCAGGTACAATCTCACAGAACTAAGATAAGCTTTACTTTGCTAAGAAAAGGAACAAATGAAGAGCTACACATCCAGGACACTTCCACAACATAACTGAGGCTTCTAATTACAGCAGTCTACATAAGTGAATCCTGGGGCTTCCATACAGAGAGGAAAAGAGGCCATTCCTTATCTCTTAAGATGTAAAGCTCAAGTAGATGTGATTTCACATGTATTTCAAGTACCCAAATTACTGATGCACTGTGTTTGCATTGTGTACTGGGTTACTAATCAGGCAGAAACTAAAAATACTATAGAAATGATAATGGCATCGATAAACAGCACATAAATACATGAAAAGCTACATTTCAAACCAAAGCTCCTTTGCAACAGAACATAATTCAGAACATGAAAACTGGTCCTCACCATGATTTCATTAGCACAATTTTATAAACTTGAAATACTGACTATAGCAGCCTAATTTTAACCAATATAAATCATTACCACTGAGCTCTCCAACAAGCATACAGAAAAATTAGTTTCACTGCAAATGAAAAAGCATAAAGGTGTTAACTAGAGCAGACTGCTTTCAGCACCTGGAAAAGAGTCGGAAGCAGGTTTGTATTTTAATACCTGATTTCTGTACAGGGGTTGCAGAGGCTAAACTCTGGTTGCCTGGTACACGTGACGGAGTTCCTTGCAATGCAGGAGAAGAATCCAGACTTAAAGTACTCTGGATTAATGGTACACAAACCTGCAAAGACATAAAGACTTTTCAGTGAAAACAAGTATGACACATACAAGCCGCAAGCCACAAAGAACCATAGGTTTCAAGTATCACATAGACAGTACTGCTGCTCACAGCATCAGCGTTCCAGGCTTTTCTGGGTACTTATAATAACATTTTAAAGATGCTGTACAAGATAAGCATAGTGATACATGAATTGGAAATGGCTAGATGAAACAAAAAATTCATGTTAGAAAGATCTGACTGTGCCATAACTAAAAAGGTGAGATTGTTTTCTCTTTACTTCCTCCCTGATGTTTAATTTAACAATATTAAGAAACCTAATAAAAAACATTATGTATATTCCAGTAATAATATGAGTAACAATGAAACACTTGCATCATTTTACTCTACATATGCATTTTTCTAAATGTTTTGGTATTTTCAGCATGTTTTCCTGTGGCAGACTTTCCAAAGCATACACTTGCCCAGTGAAAGGACAAAGCAGTCCTTCTATACTGTGCTTAAGTTTGCTAGTGTTCTGCAGTCACTGAGATTTTCCCCCAGATGATCACACAACATTCAGTTATGTCTTAAATCTTTTGGGGTTTTAAAAAGATTTCACATATAGTCCAAGAGCTTGTGCTACACACAACACACAAACTCAAACGTCAGATTTGGTTCCTTAAGAGTTTTATTTTAATAATAAACTAGAGAAGGAGAAAGCAAGCACAGAGTAAGTTACAGTAACAAAGAGGGGATGTAGCTTCACACCCTCCACACAGGCTGATTAAGCTGCAATTATTTTCAGTTGTATTACCTGTTCAAAGTTGGCAGGCAGCTGAGGTCCCAGCCTCATGAGTAAATACCACCAGACCTCCAGCTTTGTCAGGGCCAAAGCCTCTGTTCTCACATGGATCGAGCTCAGTGGCTGCATTAGCAATTTCAGCCTTTTAGCGCTGCACAGTATGTCTCGAAGAGCAAGAAAAACATACTTTTAAGCAACACAAATAAAAACTACAGAATAAGAGGAAATTTTTTTAAACCATTAAGTTTTTTTCCTAATATATTTTAGCTTAAAGTTCAATTACTGGCAATTTATAACACTAAAATAATAGTAAATTCACCAACCTTTCAGATTATTTTACTACTCTGTTATCTAGAACAATCCTGGAGATAGCAAGTCTCCAAAACTGAGACTGAAATGAAATCTACTGCATACCAACATAAACAGAAGGAAATTCACTCGTGCTTGCTATGTCAGAGTCCTGTCTGACACAGTAAAAACACAGTTCTTTGTTAACTAATTTATGGGAAGCAATGATCAAAAGAAGTGAACAGGTAAGAAAGAAATTTAAATGACAATTTAGGTTAAATTCAGCTAAACTAAGAAATGTCCACATTCAGCTTTTTCAGGACATGTAGTAAGGAGAAACAATCAAAAAATAAATATTGTGGATTTTTAAAGACTTGTTCAGGTCTCAGTTACACTTTTAGAGGACCTTTGTTTAATGCCTGTAGAATCCTGAAGTATTGTTCTTCTCCATTTAGCCCAAAGTAAGATCTACAGAATGTTTTATTCCCTATTTTTGCTGATTGGACCAATTAAAGAATTACAAAAGAAATGTTTGTTAATTTTATTCTGATCATTTTTGATAGCAGAAAAAAATTAGAACTACTGATCAAACTGCCCCTTTTCCTCAGAAAAAAACCAACAAAAATCCAACTTGAATTTAACTTAAGCATATACACACAGTATATACCACTATGTGTGTGTGTATAACTATCTATATATATACACCACTATGTATACACCATCCATATACTATGTGTATATCCAGTGGTACGTGCCATGGTATCGACCACTACTAGACAGAATATTTTCTTCCAGTTACGTAAAGTGACTGCAGTCAAAACGATTCAGGTTAACTTTTTCAATCTACCTGGATTTAGAGCAAAATTATCTATTAGACTCTTCCATGCAATGAAGGCTATTTTCTTTACCACTGGTGAGCCACTACGAAATCCAAGTTCCTCCAATTGCAGCAATGAGTTGATAAAACTGCCGCTACGATGCAGAGTCTGAAGATAAAGATGTTCAGAATTAAGATATTGTGTTATCAAAAATTCCCTCCCTAATGACTCATGACTGTAGAACTTACTGCTTTTCTGCTTACCTTTCCGAGTAACCTGACAAACAGCGGCCATAATTTTAAAACGTACGTCTCATTTTTTGTAGAAAACAGTTTATGAAGTTCTGAAATTAATTTCTGCAGACAGAAAGAAACAATTTCTATAAGAAATATATTCAATTATTTGAAAAAATCTCATACCAATGTCTGGAAACCTGACCAATCTGGAAGAAGGCTCTTGCTAAATCACTATTTAATTCTGTACCACACAGCATTTACTGGTAAATCAGTCAAATGTTGCTACCATCTCATTACCTTCTCAGTTGAAATTTATAGTTGGTTTTAATTATTATTACAGGGGTAAAATCAAAATCCATTTCCTCAAATACTTGTAGTCTCTCTAAGTCTAAACACACTGTGACTCTAAAACCCACCTGGCTTTTGGTGTTTTTCGTAAACGTCCTTAACTTCCACAGTGAATAAGGTAAAATAAATAAGGCTACAGTTCTGAAAGTGAAGGGGAACATGAAAAGCTTCATCAAAAGCATCAAGCGTGCTGTTGTTAAATAGAGCTGGGAATCTTCTAATGGACATGGAAAATACTGATGAACTTGGTGCCTTTTCTTGCCTCCATCTTTATACAGGCCTCCAGCATCTGTCTCCCACTAGCTTTCAATAAAATTTAAAACACCTCAAGCAACCAACCAACAACCCCAATTACTATAGCTGTTGCCCCTGGAAAAAAGGCAGAGCATTCCTACTCACTGTGGTCATGAGGTGCTCAGTGACAGCTGCCACCTCCTGCTGTTTCTGGAGAAGCAATGGCATGCCCATCTCCAGGGCAGTGGCACCTCGTAACTGCACCTTATGAGCTGAATGGACAACTAGGGGAATGATCAGTTTTGCCCACCTCACAGCCTCTTCTCCCATCTTGGCTGGAGTCTGCTCCATTAAGCTAGATCCAAAAAACCAAATATGGGTATTAGAAATCTCCGACATATTGCTCAGACATGCAAAGATAATCTTGGTACCACCAATAAATGCTCTAACTCAACATACAATTTACAGGAAACCATGCTAAACAATTTTATTTATTTTTGTAAGCAACTGCATTTTGACAGCTCACTTAAAACTGCAAAGCTGAAGTGTTACTTCAGATAAACTTCTCTAAAAGCAGAACAGACTGACATCCTATGAGAGCTTTTTAGGCAAATGAGCTGAATTGAGAGCCTGAAAGGAACATACTATCCTTTCCTTATCAGTGACCAAGCACTAAGTTTGGATATTAACCACCCCTCACATGTTCTTAGCAGTACAGAGCAGTTCCCAAAGGCCATGCATGCTGAAAGCAATACGTACCTGCTTTTGAAAAACAACTGAAATCGTGCAGCAGCACAGCTTTGCACAAACTCAATGTACATTAGCCTAGTCAAATGTTCAGGTTTTATCCTTCTGTTATGGAGCTGTTGGAGAACAGTCTGACAGACATTTACACTATCCCACACATGCCAGCAAGACTTTCAGAAACAGAAGGACCTGACTTATATTCAAACCAGCCTGTAGTAAGCAGCTTATTTCCAGAAGTCATTAAATTCTGCCAAGTGTCCTCTCTTTGGCACAGGTATGTCAAATTCCCATCACTACAGCTGCCTTTTGGGTGATTTTATTAAAGCCAGAGGACAAGCAGTTCTTAAAAAAAACTGTATCTGTCATCAGCCTAACTTCTGAACAAAAGCACGGTCCTACCATTGCTGTCAACCAGCCTGAGACACAGTATCTGTTTATTTTCAGATAGAACTACATACTTTTAATAACTACGTATAGTCACATATATATATAGCAATTAAACCATTTAATAAGACATGCAGTTTTCCAGAAACAATTGTCTACTGCATCTCAGGTTTGCAGAAGAGGTACTGGTATACAATTAGTCAGATGCAAGAAGCTGCTAAATACTATGTAAAATATAATATCCCAATTCTCTCCTGCAGAAAACCAATATATTCGAGATAAATATACAAACGAACAAATAATTACTGGTTTAACTATTTTACTGTAAAATGGATTTGTAGTTCAAACTCGATGCAAAATAAATAATAGCAAAGATACAAGCTCAAGCTATTTACTAATAAATTAATATGAAGTAAAGACAAAATTGATTATTCTAGCACTGCTGTCCAAACTAATGCACTCTTGGTGTTGGTCCTAAAATATCGCCTATGGAATTAAACAGTAATCTCAACAGTATTATGAGATACACTGAAGTAAAATTTGTAAAGAACCAAGGAAACATTTTAAAATAAGAGCCCATATAACGAGAATTTCTCATTAGGTTACGAAAATGAAAGTTAAAGAATACAACTCGTGAAGCACACGAGACTTTGGAAAGGATTCTTAACAAGCCATTAAAAATTAAAACAATGTAAATTTATCTGAATATCGATTACTTTCTGCATTAGAATCAACTGTCGAATTATCATTAATGGAGCATTCTGCAAACGAAGTTGTTCAGAAGAACCACAGGTGAAAGAATAAAAACAGTAGTTCACGCAGTTTCACTGTTGAACAGTAACGCAGACGGAAGTTAACCACCACACAGCCGCTTGTTTGCTCTCCTACTCTCAGAGGGATGGGGGAAATAGGGGGAAAAAAAACCAACAGTAAAATTCACAAGTTGAGATAAAGACAGTTTAACAGCATAGAAAAGGAAGTGAAAATAATAATAATGATGAGGATAAAAGAATTGGACTATAGAAAACAAGTTCAATGCAATTGCTTACCACTTGCTGACTGATGCCCCCACCCAGCTTTTCCCCCAGTTTGTATACTGAGCAGGATGCCTATGCTATGGAATATTCCCTTGGCCAGTTAGGGTCAGCTGTCCCAGCTGTGTCCCCTCCCAACTTCTTGTACACTCCTGTCCTGATTTTTGCTAGGACAGAGTTAACTTACTTCCTAGTAGCTGGTGCAGAGATGTGTTTCGGCTTTGGTTTGAAAATAATGCTGATAACACACCAATGTTTTAGTTGTTGCTAAGGAGCACTTATTCTGATCAAGGACTTTTCAGTCTTTCATGCTCTGCCAGGAAGCTGGGGCACAAGTCAGGAGGGAACACAGAACAGCTGACCCAAAACTAGCCAAAGGGGTATTTGATATGATAGACCATCATGCTTGGTATACAAACTGGGGCTGGTGGTGAGATGGTGATGGTGTGTGAAGTTGGTCAGGTGGAACTGATCACTGCTTGGGAACAGGCTGGGCATTGGTCAGTGAGCAACTGCTTTGTGTATCACTTGGTTTTCTTGGGTTTTTTTCCTGTCTCTTCTCCTTTTTCATTACTATGATAATATTTATTTCAATTATTGTCCCTAGCTCAACGCACAGGCTTTACTTTTCTCTCCATTCTCCTCCCCGTACCACTGGAAGAGAGCAAGAAGGCAGCTTCATAGTGCTTGGTATCAGGGGTTAATCCACAACAATCATTTTTGACAACATTCACAATAACTCGTTCTGCTTGGAATGTGGTATTTCAAAGGCATAGCTTTTATTACTGTTTACCTATTAAGTGACACGCACCTATGTTTGCCTTAGGTCTTGCTTGCCTCACTGCATATGACAGCCTAGTACTTGTTAGTGGCTGCTTTTTACTTCCACTGATCATCTGACTGGTGTGCCTTGGAACCTTTTGGTAACAGTGGCAATGCACCTGGGCTGGCAGATGGCCAGGTCATCACTGATGTTTCTGTGCTGCTGCACTATACAGGCTGGAACTCCAGTGCTAACTTGAGTCAAAGGGACTGCGATCTGTGTATACCTCTGAAAGGGCTGTGGTCCAAGGATAAGCCCATACTGCAGAAGGTACACCTTGGAGGATCAGTGGATGTGCACAAAGTTTTGCTGCTGAAGTACTTCAAAGCGTATGGCCATAGATAAAGCCATGGCAGAGCAGGTACACTCCTGGAAGGACTGCAGTCACGGGAGAGGCCACGGTGGAGCAGGGCCACTCCTGATGAGATGGTTGCTGTGGGCAAGGCCACACTGGAGCAGCTGTATCTCTGAAAGCATTCTGGCCCATGGAGAAAGCCACTAGAGGTTGGTGCACCTAAAAGCAACTATGCTGTGATTAAGTCTATGCCACAACAGGTACATCTCTGGAGAGACTGTGGCTCATACATCAGGCTCCACTTGGAGCAGGTACACTCCTAAGGGACTGCAGTCTGTGGAGAAGTCCAAACCAGAGTAGGCATAAAGAGAGGAGTCCACTGCAAAGTTAAACACGACTGTTTGGCCGAAAGGGACCAGGGGTTGAGACTGCAACAGGAATACCTTTACACTGTTTTTACCTGGGGCTTCAGTTACATGTTACAGGAATCTCTCTTTGCTAGCCAGGGGAAGAGCAAGAGGAGGAGTTCCTTGCAGTGTTTAATCCCATAACCTAGCCCAAAGTGACCAGGACTGCAAACTGTAATGGAAATACCTTTAAATTGTTATAATCCATGATCTGAGTTGCATGTTACAGGAATTACTACAGCCTGATCCAATGGAGGACAAACCTCACCAGAACCAGTGCTTACACCAAGGCCTTTTTGCTTCTCACAACATCCCACCAGCAAGTAGGCTGGGTGTACACAAGGAGCTGGGACAGGGTGGATGGGGACACAGCCTGGACTGCTGACCTTTACTGACCCAAGGGATATTCTAGACCAGATGATGTCAATGCCAGCATGTAAAGCTGGGGGGAGAAGGAGAAAGGGTAGGTGTTTGGAGTGATGCCATTTGTCTTCCCAAGTCACCATTACATGCGATATAGCCCTAATCTCCTGGAGATGGCTGAGCACCTTCCTGACCATGGGAAGGGGCCAATGAATTCCTTGGTTTGTTTACATGCATCTGCAGCTTTTTCTTTTCTTACTACGCCGTCTTTATCTCAACCTAAAAGTGTTCTTTCACCCTTCTGGTTCTCTCCCGCATCCCACTGGGGGAGTGAGCACATGGCTGTGTTGCTGGCTGGGGTTAAAACATGACATCCACCCCTTTCCCAGCCTCCTTGCTGGTGGTGCGGCATGAGAAGCTGAAAAGACCTTGACTTAGTGTAAACACTGCTTAGCAACATCTAAAACATCAGTGTGTTATCAACATTACTCTCATCCCAAATCCAAAACATAACACTGTACCAGCTACTGAAAAGACAATGAACTCTAATTCAGCCAGGACAACACTGTAGGAAGAATCTTAAATATATTGAGCAATTGCAAGAGTATTCGAAACAACTGGTTTTAGTATACTTGTACCATTAAGATTTTGTATTGATAGTTTTCAAAAAAACCCTAGGTGTCTCTTTTAACAATTTAATATTGCAGTGTACATACCGTATAACAACATTAAGTGCTTCATATTCAACCACCATAGACTGTACATCTCCCTTAGTAAGTATTGTTTCCAGGGTAGAAATAATACTGGACACCTGAGGAAATAAGAACATTAGAGTCAGTGCCTAAACACATAATTTCCATGAGGAGCTGGAATTATGAAATTTCATTTCCCAGGACCATGCCCTGCGTTTAGATTATGCTAGGTCTAGTTTTAAAGTTACAGCTGTCACAAAACTGGAGTATTCATAACATTTCTCCCCCATGCTGCTTCACTGGTATCTAACAGAACTGCTCACATTGCAGTTTCTCCCCTGGGAGAAGCAGTAATTCCTTGGTTCTTTTCCCTCTGCAGCTGCCCTTACTTTTCCAAGAACATAGCCTCTATATTTGGCCATCAAATTTGACAGAAAATTACCTTCAGATTCAGAAGCTACTTAGTAGAGAGTGACCAAGCAACTGAACCTCTAGGAAATCAGGCCACAAAAGAAAAACAGAACCAAACCAAAATCCAGCCCTAAACTGAATAAACTTACCTCTTTTTCAACAATTTCAGAAGGAAACGTCTGCTTAGAGATCACCCAAAGTGCCCGAGTGCGAGTGTTTTTGTCTGAAGTTTTTACAGCAACACTGTTCACTACTGAAAGCAAGTCTTGTATTTCGGCTGCTAAAAGCAGAATGCACAGCACTGAGACTCTGTTCATGCAATTTCAATCAGCTTCTTAGCAAGTTTCAGCTCATTTTTCTCATTTAATTTTACTAAAAGATCTGTTTAACTAGAAGTCCCAATGGACAGGATTTCATGACTTAAACATTACTTTTCTGCAGTTTCTCCCAACATAAACTGGTGAAAAAGCTAAAGATTTATTAATAAACAGATACCATTAATGTAGTACATCCGTATCACCTTTAGAAGAAACCACAGAACCATAAAACTCAGTGATAATTTCATCCAAACCCTCTAGAGTTAAAGATCAAGTATTTCAATTATTGAAAACTTCTTGTGACTTCCATTAAATTTAGCAGGATTTTGGTCAATTTCACTGCTATACTGACATAGATAAATTCATTTTAGGGTCTACAAGAGGCTTTAACAATAAAGACAGTGGTAAAGCTATAATAGTAGTAACAATGAGCTCATTACACAAATAACTATTAGGTTTAACACAGGCCGTACACTCAAATAGGAAGACACAAGGAAAAATCATGTATTCCTTTAAGACTCAAAACTATTAAGCCTAATTTTTACGAATTTGGGCTTTGTGGGTAGATGATCTCAGTACCAAACAAACATAAACACACATACACTCCTATCCTCAACCAAGAGGAAAGCCCTGTTTCAGAACTTAATTCTGAAGCCTGATGTTTTTCAACAAAACCAACTGCAATTTATCAACTGGTTAAAAAAATATCAGAAGTTATGGGAAAGGGACCATACAGAAATTATAGCTATCTCAGCCTCACCAGAAATCAGGCTAAATTTCGCATAATAGGAAAGATCCCTTCTAATCAAAACAATTCTATGATTTAAGAACCAGGAATTGCCAGGTAAAATCTCGAAATACTGAAAAACACTACTGGCCATCCCCAAATGCTAAAAGTGTTCTTCCATCTGTACAATTTTTTGGTTCCCAATTTCACAAACTTACAGTATCTAACCAAAGTATTTACTGAAACTATAAGGCAGTAAAACAGTATCAGCATAACAGCATGAAAGAACTCCTGATATATAGGTATATGTACACACACACAGACACACATTACCGGCACCCACACTGAAGTTCATCTGCTTACCAGATAATTCAGATGTAATACTTGAATTAAAAACACAGAATCCTAATGCCTGCAATGCTGCATTACTTAGCTCTACATTTTGACTAGAAATGTGTGCCTGAAAAACAAAACATATACATGAAGTCTCAGTTTACAGAAGTAACTGCGAAATATGGTATGGTATTACAACACTTCTGCTTAGTAAAATGAGATCTGTCAAAAACAAACACTTGAAAACTGCACCCATGCAGGAGCCCCTTCCTTTTCACATACACTCCAAATCAATAAAATCATTCTGAGGTGCTGAAGACATTTTGCTCTCTGTAATTTAAACATCTTTAGTGAAGTAAGCTCTAAACAAAGTTTTTCTGTGCTTGTTGTGTATTATCACTTGACACTGTAATTGTCTGTAAACATCTAAACCAGAAGGGAAATAAAAAGATGGCCAAGAATAGCCTTTACATGAAGCTTCAAAAGAATATGACATTTACTGCATATACTAAATCCCCAAAGTGTTTCTAAAGACAAACAGAACATGCTGTGTCTTTTATGGCTAGACGATCAGGTTTAATTGCTTAACACTGCCTGAATATACCAAAGATCCTATATTTTACTTTCTTCAACAGTAGTGGAAGATACATTTTGCTGACAAACCCTTTGCTATGTCACTATCTCAACCTCAAGTCTTACAATGGCCACTAACCTTGTTCACCTAAACATATCTTCAGTTCTACACTGAAACACAGAAAATGAAATGGAAAAGACATACCTTAAACACTTGACAGAGTTGAGGGAAGTGTTTTCTGACATCTGCAGTGAATACTTTACCTTCCTCACCAGTCAAGCGACTTGAAGGAGCAGAAAGGAAAACAAGCAATATCCACAAGTTAAGCATGTTATAACTGACATAACTTTATATTTCTAGCACACAATTCATTAGACAATATCAAACCATTTCTTTATTCAGAAAACTAAAACATAACACCAAAGAAGTTAAAGAGCAAGAATACCAGTCACCTCGCAGGTTACTCTGACATACCAGTAAAATACTGCATTATAAAGTATGAGTCCTAGTATATTGGAAGTGACTAATGATCCATTTTGTGCTTATAAAGAATGCAGGAAAAAAAAAATACCCACAAAAAGAAAACCAAACCATTAAGAGCTTTCATTTTTTGGGCAACTTCTACAGAAAACATTAAAAGTTAATACACAAACTTGATATGACTGCTGAAAATTAGACAAACTTTCCACAGAAACAGATGAGCTTCAAAAGCATGTTCCTCAAATGCAGTCCTAGAATGCAAGGTCCCTACTCCAGGAAAATTCTGGTTTGACAACTTACAATGATGACTTTCTACGTATTTGAAGAACATTCATAAAGAAATGCTACACTTATCCTACAAAACGTTAACAATCAGTGCCACATAACAAAACACACCTGTATTAAACACAACTATCCAGAACATAACATGAGAAATCTGCCATTGCCTAACACTATCTTTAAGTTGGGACTTTTTTTGTCAGTTATTAACAGAAACCTGTAAAATCTTGTAGCTTGATCAACATCACTGACAGATCTATGCGGTTACAGCTTTAAACATCACAAGGCTGAAAGAACCTCAAACGTGATACTGACGGTAAGAGATAATGCCTTTGCAAACACTAACACACCTGAAAGATCCAGGTAAAAGCAGAACCTTGTGGTTAAGCAGTATCTTTCAAAAAGCAATGCAATTAAGAGAAGACACTATCATTCCGAAAACCGAAACAAAACAAAACAAAACCCAAAGATCCCCAAACCCCCTAACCTTTCCAATCACGAAGATCAGACACAAGACTTTTTCCAGTTAGAAAAAAGTTACCATTTCCCAACGTTCCTTTACTCACCTAGGCAGCTTCCCCAGGAAACCTGAGGAGAGACTCTAGGATGCGCAGACTCCAAAAGGACTCAGTCCGTCCCCTCCTCCCTCTCTCCCGCGCCTTTTCCCCCTCTAGGCCCGCACGATGCCCGAGATCTCACACAGCGGCCCCACAGCACGCCTCAGACCCCCGAATGCACATCCGGAGAGAGCTCGCCCAGCACATATCCGCTCCGCAGCGGCTACCAGGGGCTCACCCCTCCCCTTGCCCCGACCCAGGCGGACAGAACTCTCCGGTCCGGACCTGCACCCCGCGAGCGCGTTTCCGCAGGGTCGGCCGCGGTGCTCTCACACGGCGCGGGCCTCCCCTCTCCCCTCACGCTGTCCCCGCGGCCGTGAGGGGGCATCCGCAGCCCGCACTCACTTGATGATCGTGAGGTGCGCGTCGGTGAGCTCCCCCGGCGGGGCGGCGGGGTCCTCCAGGGTTTCCAGTAGCGGCCGCAGGCTGGAGCCGGCAGCGGGAGTGCTCATGGTGCCGAGAAGTGATTGAACCCGTCTCCCAGGCTAAGATGGCGGCGCGCGGGCCGGGGCTGCGCCAATGGGGAGCGCGGGGAGGCGGAGTGCAGCCGATCCGGAGGACATGGAACAGCGATACGCGTTCATTCCGCGCGCCGACACCGCCCCTCGCCGCTGATTGGTCCCTGCGATCCAGGGGAGGGAGGTGCAAGGGGGCGGCTCTCAGCTCTGGCGCCAGCGGAGCTGAGGGGGTGCGCGGTGGGTGTTGCTTGGAGGTGCTTCACCCTGAAGACCGTTTGTTTGTGACTGGAAAACAGCCTCTGTACCTCCCAGATCTGCTCAGCGGTTACAGCCTAGCGTCAGCTCCCACTAAACTGAGCGGAATAAACATGAAATTAGAACCTAGAATCACAGAAGGGTTTGGGTTGGAAGAGACCTTAAAGCTCATCCAGTTCCAATCCCCTGCTACGGACAGGGACACCTTCCACTAGACCAGGTCGCTCAAAGTCCCGTCCGGCCTGGCCCTGAACACTGCCAGGGATGGGGCAGCCGCAGCTTCTCTGGGCAACCTGTGCCAGTGCCTCATCAAAGGTGCAGACAAAGAACTGTCTGTACCACTTAGTTCTGTACAAGGAAACTCTCCAAACTATGCAAGGGAAGAAATTTTTATGAGCAGCAGGAAAGGATGAACTTATTCCTAGAAAGACAGCTGCACTGTCATGATTTAAGCCCAGCCAGTAACTCAGAACTAAGCAGCCGCTTGCTCGCTCTCCCTCCTTCTAGAATTCCTAGATGACTGGAATTTCCTATTTGAGCTCATTGTGTACTTCCTCACAGGGAAGAACTTCCTTATATCTAACCTAAATTTGCCCCCTGTCAATGTAAACCTACTCCCCCTTGTCCTGTCACATTGGTGCCTTTAGGCACTGGAAGCTGCTCTAAGGTCCCTCCAGAGCCTTCTCCATGCTGAACAAGCCCAGCTCTCTCAATCTGTCTCCACAGCAGAGGTGCTCCAGCACTCAGAGCATCTTTATGGCCTCTTCTGGACCCTACTCCAACAGCTCCATGTCCTCATGTTGGGGGCCCCAGCGCTGGACACAGGACTGCAGATGGAGTCTCAAGACAGCAACTTCATTCCTTAAGACTCAAATATGTGGGTCTGTGCTGTGGAAAGTTTTCAGTTGTTTGGTTTGTTTTTTTTGTTTTTGTTTTTTTGGTTTTTTTTTTGGTGGTTTTTTTTTTTGTTTTTTTTTTTTTTTTTTTTTTTTTTTTTTGACAGCCATATAATGGGTAGGTGGGAAGCAGAAGAAAAGCCTGGGGGACCAAGTAGGTTTCCAAACAGTAGGGAGAACTCAGTGCAATAGGCTCACTTCTTGTTCATTCCCCACTATGGCTTGCAGCACCAAGTGCTACCCAACAACCACTGTCGTTGCCTGTGGGTAGGAGACATTAGCACTTAGCAGTGCACAGTATATCCCACCTCGTGGTGAAGCCACAGTGAGGAGACAAGTACAATGTATGAATTACATCAGGGCATTTGCAGATGAAATACGAAATAAGGGCAGTGGTGGCAAATGTGAAGTGCGTGTAAACCCTGCTTCTCATGGGTAGAGACCGGCCTGAGCGGTAAGGCAAATGGCTAAGTCTGTCTTAATTGCCCTAATTCATAGCGGCATTGGAGAAGCTTAACAGGAATGTTTTGTAAGGAAACTCTTCCCCAGACATAACACCCCCTTGGCTCCATAGGGTTTTCAGACAGGCAGATATTTCCTGTACACCCCTTGGTTCTGATCCATATCAGTTCAAGACCTGCTCCTTCTCAGCTGAAGAAACGACAAAGAGAAACCTAAACCAAACAAAACCCCACCTAGGTCACAAATAAAATGTTAACAGTTCTCTTCATGCATTTTCCTTCTTAACAAGCACTTTTGCTGATCTTGAAGAATTGTAATGACGTTTTCCAAGAGGATGTGAAAAAGTTTATTCAGCCCACCAGGTGGCAGGATTAAAAAGTATTAAGAGAATTTAAGAGCAGCTTAATCGCATTAAATGCAGTGATAGCATGAATGAAGTGGTGGAGATGACAGAGACAGAAGCTGAGGCACTAGCTGGAACATCATTCTCCAATACAGCTGAGCAGCAGGATTATATTCCCAGTGAAATTGCAACAATAAAAGACTAAAGATTATAAAAAATTCAAGAACCAAGAATTAGAATAAATAATTAGGGAATTAATGGGTCTGTTTAGCTTAAGATCCTCCTCTTTCTCTTGTGCGAAACTCTTTCTGAGGAATTCACAATGCTCCAAACAACAAAAAAATAAGTCACAGGAAGACTCTTAGTGGGCATTAGATATCAGCAGATATGGGGTCAAAAAAAATTCAAAGGGAAAGAAAGAAACTCGGAAGATTTATTTACTGTTTTAAATCAAGAAAAATAATTTCAAAGTCTGAAAAGTTCTCAAGACATGAAAATAATTGGAAACTCAGAACATGATTAAAACAGAGGTAGCTTTAATGCTGCTTCAGAATGAAGAATTTAAACTCAAGTTAAAAACATGGAGATTGGTGTATGTTCATCAGTTTAAAACAGTGCAGTCTTTTTAAAACCTGTGTAAACACCATACAGCATCTTGACAGGATCTTCTGAACGTATTTGCTGGGACTCAGCATTTCTTCTGATGCTTCATTTCACCAGTTCTATTTACATTACCATGTCTTTCATTTTATTCTTCACTAAGTGAAATCAGAGTCGTGAAAGGATTTAAACATCTCTCCTCTGAGTGAGGAAACCCTGACAAAAGTAATTGAGCCATTTTTGATTCATCTCACAACAAAATTATGACGATGACATAAGTGATTCTGTGCTGTTCACGTTGCTTCCCAATCTTCAGACTTTAGACAATCACATGGGTGGCTGCTGGGTCATTCACAAGATGAATTTACTTATATTAAAAATAAATTCATTCCAAAGGCCTTTTGAGTTCATGGAAATGAGTTAATTTAAGAAATAATAACATGTAGAGAACAGGAAGAAACAAAGCAACAATCTAAAAAAATAAATATGTGGAAACCAAGGAGAAAACAGCATGTTACATTTAAAAACAATAGAAACAGTCACACTCAAAGTTTGTTCAAGTGGTGCAAGAAATGAGTAGAAATAGTTTATATAGAAAAATAATTCTTAAATCTTTGGTACCAATGAATTCTTCAGATCTTTACAGTACTTGTAATCTAAAAAGTCTTCTATTATTCATATGGTTTATAATTTATTTCCTAGTGTACTTAACAAAACTTACATAAAGCAGAAATCAAAAGAAAGATATGAAGAAAATGTCTTATCTGAAGAAACAGATATCTGAATTGAGTTCTAAGACATGTTTCTTAATGACTGTATTTCATTATTCTGCTCACATAATACCAAATTTCCCAGATAAGAAGTTTGTTTTTCCTTGAGATGTTGTATTTTTTCCATCATTTGACTTTGAAGGCATGTCCATAGTAATATATCTAATTTGAAAACCACCAGCAGTCACTGAAGCATCTGTCAAAAACTTCAAGGTCATCACATTGCCTGTGAGAAGAAAAAGTCAAAACAAAGGTTATTTTTTTTTTGGGTGGTGTGAAAATGTGATATTTCAGAGGTAATTTTAAACAGCTCTTTCTCGCTTCCTTCTGAGAATCATAGAGCAATCCACATGGTTTGTCTACTTCTGTGACAAACTGAGCTGTGACCCAGGACTATTGCAGTTCCATTAGCCCCATGGAAAACCAGGCGGATTTTCATCAGTTTTCTTTGTCTGCAGGTGTTGATAAAATTTTGCTGTACCCAGTGCTTTCTGCAAAGCATTTCCTGTTCTTTAGAAAGCTGCACTGCTTTACCTGTGAAATGTCACCCTGTGTGTGTGAGACACATCTGATGCCTCATGAATCTTTAGGTGACACATAGGTGGAGTTTCTACATCACTCTCCCTTGAATGTTACCTGCTCATTTCTACCAAGACTGTGTAAACTAGGAGATCAGGGTGGCACAATTCAACTTTTCTGTTTCTGCTGATTACAGCTGTGGGCTGGAGTGTAGTAACATGAGTTTCTGCACAAGTCTATCAGTAGATGGCTTGCACAGGTAGTCCTCATGATTTCTGTGCTACAGCAACTTTGTGACGCTTAAGCAAAGAAAGGTAAAAACAGCTTTGATTTCCGTGCAATCAGACCTTCACCTGCTGTTTAAACATACAGGCAGAACAATGTCTAAAACTGGCTTTGGAAGTGTCTTTGCAGTCCTTGTCCTTGAAATAGGAAACCATCAGTACATGAAGACTGTGCATAGGTACGTCTCAGTCACTGCTTACAGACCTGCTGCGTAGATGCCTGCATAAAAACTCCTTAACGTTCATTGGTGTACTACTTCTGTAAATCCAGCGGGATGCACCCTCATTATTTTCCAACCAGGCTCGTTTTTTTTTGCATTTATTTAGAAGTAATTGTGCTGACAAACGAGCATGATGGCAGTTTTGTTTAGCAGTTTATGACTTGCAGCCACAAAGCAGAGATTTTGTCTTTGGACCACTTTACCATGCATTAATAGAGAGGACAAAAGGTGATTTTGGCTGATTTTTTTTTTTTTTTTTTTTTTTTTTTTTACCATATAGAGTGCAAATATATATTACCTGTGCTAATGATATCATCTGGCAACTCATCTCCACAAAACCTGGAAAAGGATATAAATGGTCACAACTAAACAACACAGCATATATACCATATTCCCTCTATACAGGGCCCCACACAGAACGGTAGCTCTCAGGTTGTACTATCCTTTAGAGCTGTAGCTCACAGGGCTAAATTTGCTATAGGCATTCAGCATATGTAATTCTTCACTATAAGTTAATGCGATTGCCTGAAGAATTTTTGTCATGTAAGGTTTAGGAAAGGGAGAAATGCAGCAAATGTTTCAATTTATGCAGCAAATAAATGACACAAAAGAAGAAAAAAAGAGCATTTTAACAAGCCTTTAAGGAAAAGAACAATGGCTTTATGCTAAGAAAGGAGAAACATTGTCAAGAAAAAACATTAAAATTATCTGTAAAGGCAAAACAAATGGGTTATATCCTTGCTTTGCTACACAGGATTTATAGAGAGGATGTGAAAGGTGGCAGGAATTTGGAAGTGAGTTTTATCACTTTTAGTTCTGGACTTCATACCAAAATCTTACTGCTAAAAGACAAGCAAAAATATGACATGGAAGAAAAGCAAGTGAGAACTACGCAAAGAGGGAAACTAAATGTATCAAGATATGATACATAGCACTTGTTCTGATCTAGTATCATTAGAAAATATTTTACTTCAATTCCATTTTTGCTAACAGTTTAACACTCACCTCCCTCCTTTCAGTTAAAGCAAACACAAAATACTAATTGACATTGTTAGGGGTTCTTCTTATAAAATAACAAGAGAATTAAGATAAGAGGCTAAGAAGTCTTGCACTTTTTTTTTCCATGTAATTTAACAAAGCAGAAGGCTGCAAAGTTCAATTCTCTGAAACCTTTTGTAGGCTGGTGTTAAAGACAGTAAAAATAATGACAGTAAAGATAGATCAAGTACTTTTGCTTGAAGTATTACAGGTACTTTTCCTTGAAGTTTTACAGGCATAACAGAGGTGCTAATTGTATGTGGTAGTACAGTGTTATTGTGAAGTAATGTTCTGGGGGAAAAAAACAAATCACTTGATTATTTGCATATTAAAGCTGGATTTGCTTTACCTGCCCATAAAGCCGTTGATATCATCATAGCTGTCATAGATTTCCAAGAAATCAGCCATACAAGCAGTGTCATCTTCGAGATCAAACTCAAGAAACTGTAGATGAATACGTTGTCCGTATTTTACTCTAATATGCCAGTAGCAAATTTGCTCATTTTCATACTCATTTGGATAGCCTGGTGACTTAAAAACATGTTTGGAATCTGTGAAGATTCCACCACACTCTTTTCCTAAGAGAAAAAAAAAAAAAAATCAAAGTTTAAGTATTCATTGTGGGTATGGCTGTGGTTTAAATCTTTGGGCACTTTGACCCAGCAGAGCAGCAGAAAACACAGAGGAACACCCAGTTTGATAGAGCTTTTCATATAGTTAAGCACACAGCAGTCACAAGAAATGTAAGTCATTCCTAGCTTCTGGGAGCAGATATTTTCAAAACAGGAGGGATGATCCAAAACTCACTGAATTCCCAGGAAAAGCTTCCATTGATTTCAGTAGACTTTGGGCCAGAGACAAGTGTTTCATGTAAGAGGCATTAGGGGTTTCTAGTTATGTCAAACTGTAAGCTTTTCAGCTGCACTTGCAAGTCACCCAAACATTCAGTTCCATCCTTTATTTTTTTTTGTCAAAACCCTCTTGAAAATGTGTCTTCCACAAAAAGAAAAAGAAATATAAAGGCTAATGTTCACATACACTATACCATGTTTCTCTTATTTCTGCACTCTTCATTCCCTTCAGAATGTCTCCTCTGGGAGGAAAAACACTCAGTCCAGTTTGATTCAGTGGCCATCTGACTTTTACCAGCCCCCTGACAATGGGACCAACAAACCTGGGGACCTCACACTGCCTGACCTCAGGATTTGCCGTTGTTCCCCAAGTTTAGACCCAGAGAAGAGAGAGGTACTTTTTAAGGGTGATTCAGGGCACATGACTTAGAAGCTTTAAACTGGAGAGTGGGATTAAGCCTTTCTGTTTGTCTAGGATTCCTGCACTTCTTAGCTCCAGATCACTGCTAGGTGAGATGTATATTTCAAACAGTTCCATAAGTTCCTCTTGATATCTTCAGCATCCTAGAGAAGAGCATGGGCTCTGTTCAATCGGAGATTTGTCTTTGTGCCCGCAGGCTACTTGTCTCTGCAGACAACTCTGTCCAAGAGGCTTTGTAGTAAGTCAAGCTTTGTGAATACATGTCCTGGTCTGTGACTGTTGGCAGTACTGGTTTCCTTTTGTCCTCTATCTAAACAGTGCACTTAGAAAGCAACTGCCTCTCAGCCCAGTCAGAAGGCTGACAAAGGAGAAAGCCAGGCTGGCAGTTTACATGCATTAATAATGAATGCAGTAGTTTCTCTTGCAGTTCTCTTTACATGCTGAACATCTGGAAGTGTCCCCCACCCGACAGAGCTATTTGATTTACAACTGCCCAGCTCCCCAGCTCACATAAACAAGATCAAGCACTGTGAGCACAAACAGAATGTGCACAGCTGTACAGACGTCATGGACAACTCCAAGTTTTGGCTCTGCCAGGCAGGGTAGTACACTTGGAGTAGATGGAGAGCCAAGCAGTGAACAGTTAAGCTTCGCTTTTCTTCTGGGTGCATACTTTTTCTGTTCTATCCAAAACAACATCAAGCTAAACTGAACAGTGGCTATGTCAATATTTTGGTCATCTGTCCTGTAGTGAAGGGAGGGGAATTGAGAGATGCCCTGTATCTAGTGAAGCCTTGTCAGTCATGTTCAAACTATGTCTTCAGATCTGCTTTGGATATCAGCTTTTCTCCATCTTGTTACACATGTGCACACACACACAAACACGCACACAGCACTGCTGGGAGCTGGATCTGTCGGGTGTTTCAGTCGCAGGCACAGCATTCATTTTCAAAAGTCGTTCTATCTCAGGCTCAAGAAGGGAGGAATAAAGATTAATGGTAAACTTAATCTCTTTACAGGCAAAGCATCTGGAAAATGGTTCCAAAGTTAAGCACCTGTATTAGTTATTTGAATAAAAAAAACAAAACAAGACATTTGCACATCTCATTGGAAGCATTACTTACCTTTTCTGCCAACAGCGGTATATCATTACATTTTTAGTTTCTGAAAGGTCTTTGATTAGGCCCTGTCACATACAGAACAATGTAGTGCAGAGACACTGTGCAAGCCAGGTCAGCTATAGGTAGTGACAGAGAGGGCCTGGTGCAAGGCTCCAAATAAATTTGTCTCAGCATGCCCCTCTTCTCGGACAGCAGGCTTATGGCATTGAAGCTAATTAATTCAGAGTCTGGGTACCTTTGTGCAGCCAGGTAGCATGGCATGTAGCCATAACTCCAGAACTGATGAGCAATGGGTTGTTTTTAAACGCACCATTTGGATTGTAGCAGTAGGCATCCCATCTCTCACTTCTGTTGAGGCGAATCCCGTAATCAACAATACCAGTTTTTCCAAAGCCGCAGTTGGCTCCAGCTTTTACTATGGGATAACCAACTCTGCCCTTTGCCATCCAGCCAGCAGCGCACACATGGAAACCTGCAATGGGGAGAAAATGAGACATGGGTGTGGTACGTTGATCCTAGGCAAGAAATGCTGCTTTTTATTCAACTAACTTAAGACTTATTCAAGCTGATAAATTACTTCTGTGTAATTGCCCTAAAAGAAATTGAACTACAGGAAAGAACATTACTTTGAGACGGTAATTTTAAATACAGAATATAAAATTTCATTGTGTTCTCTACAATACAATCATTGGGTCCTCATTTGAAATCAAAAATCAAATGCAGATGGACTATATAGTTTACTGGGTACTGAGTTTTAAGTTCTGTATCAGAATTTGTAATCAAATTATATGTTTGATGACTTATATAAGTATGTTAATTGTTTCTATTTTCAAGTCATACAAATTTAATCATATCGCAAGAGTTTGGAGCGGTAAGTTCTGAGAATGAATAAAATACTATGTACAAGAGACACCTAAGAAAACAAAGAATTTACTTAAAATCCTTCCAAGTTAACCTGAAATGCCTCTCGCTAAACAAAAAGATCCTGTTGATGCATTTTGTGGCTAAGAGCTTAAAAACAATAGCCAAAGAATGCAATGTTATTCACTGTCTGGTACAGGCCAATTCAATGTTTTCACCAAGATGAACTGGAACATATTTGTGGCGTCCTAGGACTATGAACTACTCAGAAGAGACAAAAGCACCCTTTCTACATGTGTGCTAGTGCTGAGAGCCAGCTTGTGACTCAACAACATGCCCTGCAAATTTTTAGAGTGGATTATGTTTTCCATTGTTTTCCCAGTGCTCTGAATGAATTGATAGTTTCTTATTAGGAATCAAATAGAAATAGAGTAGGGTATGCTTCACTTTCTACTACAAGCACACTACTCACCCTCTCTCAGAGCAAATATGGCTGGAAGAAACATTGTGAAAACATCTTGACTGGTGATGTGAAAAGTAGCGATGTACATATGCTACAGAAGCTCTGTGGGGATAGACGCCTTCCTCTGTAGCCCCAGCAGCACCCAGGCGCTGTAGCTGCGGAGATGCCGCTGCTTCCCAGCTCAGCCAGACAGGTCTCTGCAGAGAGATACCTGAGCTTGGGGGGTATATGTAGCATCACATGCAGGTGTTATCCCTGACAGCTCTGTGGGTGGCACAATCGTGCTCTGTTACTGAGGGGGTAAACTGTACGCAATGTGGGCCAAATCCAGGAAGTGCGCAAGTCTCTCAGTCCCAAAGTTCGTAACATTCATGAAATTACAAGATTGGCAACATTATGAATGAGCACAATGTGGAAAGCAAACAGCTATGTTTTTTTTTTCAAACCTATTTTTCTTGCCGCCTCCAGCTGCTGATACGTGGCTAGATGTCCACCCTCGTATTCACAGACTGCTTTTGCTTCTGCATAGGTAAGCTGGTACTTCCCAGAGCGCGACTCCCTGTGATACACTCCAGCAGCTCGTTCTGTGTGACCAAAGTGAGACATGATATTTAGATTAATGAGACCTTAGAGCAGTCTTCCAGCACCTAAATGGGCCAACAAGAAAGCTGGAGAGGGAGTTTTTAAAAGAGCAGGTTGTGATAGGCCAAGGGGAGTTGTCTTTAAACTGACAGAGGGGAGATTTAGGTTAGATATTAGAATGAATGAAGTTGTTCACTGTGAGGGTAGTGAGGTGCTGGCAGAGGCTGCCCAGAGAAGCTGTGGCTGCCTCATCCCTGGCAGTGTTCAAGGCCAGGTTGGAAAGGGCTTTAAGCAACCTGGTTTAGTGGAAGGTGTCCCTGCCTGTGGCAGAGGGCTTGGAACTAGGTGATCTTTAAGGTCCCTTCCGACCCACACCATTTTCTGATTCTATGATTTCAGTACTGTATCTCAGCTGAACCACCTTCTAGTATGCTCTCACTGCCTCTGGCAGTTTCCCCAAGTCCTGTGCTTTGGGCTACTGTCCAGGTGAGAAGAGTAACAAAATGTTCAGCTAGTAGCTGTGCCACTTGGAAAATGTCTGGAAAATATGTCCCTCCCAGCCCAAAGGCATGTTTTTGTAACCCAAAGGTATGATTTTGTTTGGGAGAAGTTTTGAACAACAGAGCTAGTCAGAGGTTGGCGAGTTTCTGAACAACAAAAAATCAACAAAAGCAGTGAAGGACTCCCCTAAGGGCTAGGCAGAAAGCAGTAGTTATGGGAACGATCAGCTGGTGTCAGCATCACTGTCATATCTGGCTCAGGGGGAGCTCCTTCTGGACTGCTATCACAGCGTACTTTTGGATGTAACTCTTAGGGTCTTTGTAAGATGAATCAGAGCTTTGTTTTGAATCTCCAGAGAACTTAAATCAGAGCTACTTGGACAGAGGAGAAGCAGAAATTAAAGGGAATAAAAATGTGAAGTAAAAATATCTGAGCTTGTGTTACAAAGGGCAGTACCAGAACAATTGCTGGCTGACATTTTTGCTGCACAGAAAGTTAATACACTTTCTTCGTTGTTTTTTTTCTTTGCCGTTGCAAGTACAATATAAAGCAGCTTTCCAGGGAAACCTAGAAACTGCCAGTACAACTACAACTTTTATAATCTTTTTGTGTTGCGTTTGATGCCATATGTACAGAAACCTGTGTTGGAGCCAATCTCCACATATCTAATATGAGCATTGTTTTTGTTTAGATCCTTCTTATATTTAGTATAATCTGAGAAATGGCTGTCTGTAGCTACCACTAGTCAACATGAATGAAAAAAAATGCAAAACAGGAAGCATTTGTTACAGTAGCTATTTGTACCATGGGGTGGGAAAAAAGAAAGTCTTCTCTAAGGCCATAGGTAGCGTCAGTAGTTTTGGCTAGCTTAGGGTATTTTTCACAAAAACATGGTCACCTCTGAATTGTGGTTAGCAATGGTGAGCTCCTTTATTAGATACAGAATGATGTTTGCCAGTGTAGTTTTTGGACCCTCAGTCACTGGCCTGGTGCCCAGGGAAGTAAATGATATTGCTGACCATAGTCTCAGAAGACTGTGAGAAGAAAAGAGCTGTCTTCTGTAACATCACTGGGAATGTTACTAGCATGGGCATGAGATAACACATAGAAAAGTCTTCCCAAAGAAACCAGTTCCATTGCAAAGAAAAGTCATAGATTCATAGAATCACAGAATGTTATGGGCTGAAAGGGACTTTAAAGAACAGTTCCAATCCCCCTTCCACAGGCAGGGACACATTTCACTCCTACCTGATCTTGAACACTGGCACGGGGAGGGCAGCCACAGCTTCTCTGGGAAATGTGTGCCAGTGCCTCAGCGCCCTCACAGGGAAGAAATTTTTTCCTAATATCTAAAATAAATTTACCTTTTTTCAGTTTAAAGCCATGCTATATTAAAAAAATATTTTAATGAAAAAATTATTTAGAGGAAGTACTGTTTTTATTCACTCAGTAGTCTAATCAGATAAATCCATACAATGTTTCTTTGCACTATGATTGTATTGGATTCAGTATGCACGAATCGGAAATCTCAGTACTGCAGGAAATAGCACAGCTTTTATCCTCACTGCACACTCAGAAGACAGCCTGGCATTGACACTATTGATCACTGCAGCACACAGCAGTCCTTGGAATTAGCTGAGCTGCCCCATTATACCAAGTCAAAAAGTAAGGGGTAGCCAAATTCTAAGGATTTTCACCTTTGCAAAGATGACCAGTCATAGCTGAACCAAGAGCTGTCTTCCAGCTTATTGTCAGTGATGTTTGCTGATAAAAGCCCCCATCTCTTGCACCTTTGCAAGACTTATCCTGTTCCTTCCCTGGAACTGCTGCTGGAGGCACCTCCAGGGATTTGGAAGAAATTGCCCCTCCTTGGACCCATTGCTCTTAGAGCTGACATTAGAATCTTACTATCTTCAGTTGTCTTTCTGACTTCTCACCTAGCAAAGTTGTTTTCAAATCTTATCCTTCAAAAGATATTTACCCCCACTTACTGACAGTAATATGTCACTACAGACAAGCATCATGTTTTTTGGAATATTGCTGGAAAGGCTTGCTCTTCACAGTTTCTGCAAGGGCTGCTCTAACGGCAGCAGCACCACTGAATCTTCACACAACACCTTGGTGAGGGGTGTTGTCTTGCTGAGAGCAATCACCTATCTGTATCCCTGTTACTCCTTCGCAACATGACAAAAGCAGTTTTGGGGAAGATGGACCACAAGCATGTACTCTACCAAGCTTGGTGATTGGGTGCTGGCTTGGTGTGTCACAGTTTAATGATACAGTACTCCCTGACAGTATACCCTAATTAACTGATTAGATCTTTCACTGGCATTTTTTCCCCTCTTTTTTAATTACATTAGGGGATACGCAGAAAGATAAACTGTACCAGCAAAAAATTCCTAGGTCAAAGCACTGTACATATTAACTGTTAATATACATATCCATCTATCTGCATATATATACATACTTCTGTACACATATTCATAGTCAAATTTGAACACACATACACACAGACACATACACACACACAGAAACACACACACACAGATACACAAATGACTGATGGTCTTTATGGAGACAATACCATGGCTATGGGTTAAAACCTCCATGAGGTTTTGTTTTTACTTGAAAGCCCAAGCACATGCTTACACCTGTAACTGTGTCCTGTTTGTATACCATGGGGCCAGCACTACAGAGCGGGATGTACCCCAAACTCAGCTGGGTACCGGCTCTGACGGAAGATTTTGTTTGATGGCTGCTCTCTTTACCTGACCTGCCTGAAATCTTCTCTTCCTGGATAACAGTGAGAACTTTAAGCAAAGTTCTTTTCCTCTTTGCCTGAAACCCCTATTCTGTCAGGCCTTTCGCCACTCAATCTTCTTCTTTGGTTCTTACTCAAAAGGTCGCAGGCTTCATGGCAGGCAGGACATGTTTTTTCCAACTCAGATTTCTTAAGAACTCTCCTTGAAGCCCAGAGACAGCAGGATCCTGCAAGGCCTTCAAGTGACCTCTACTTACCCACAGCAGTAGGAGATGGTTAAATGTAGCCAATATTTTCTGCACAAATACAACATGCATAAAATTTGGCCTAATAAAGTACCCTGAATATGTATGACACAAACACTAAATGCTAAATAAAAATAAATATTTTACTTCTAAGCAGAGCAGGGCTGTGTAGTGTTACTCACATGGGCCCCTGCTGACGTGCACAGTCATACTTAAAGTACTCTGCCAAATGGGGTAGGTATGGCCCCTAAATCACTCTGGCACATGGTGTGCCAACAGGGAGGAAATTCAGAACACAAAGAGTGGAGTGGTTCTCCTGGGAAGCCTACTTTGTGGTTCTGAGAACTGGCACTCAGAGAAGCGTATGAGCATATTTGGGCAAGACTTCTCCAATCCTCTCATCAGATCACAATAAACCCTTAGTTATAATGTGCGTGTCTCAAAAAGCGAGCAACTATAAATTTCCATTCACATAAGAACAACGTTAACAAGAAGGTGATCCAGTCAGCTGCATCAGGCCTGCATGCTTACTGAGAAAACAAAAGATGTTTTGTAAGGAGAAGGAAAAAGACATGAGCATTTCTAGGCTGCCAGCAATTCAAGTTTTTTTATTTGTGCTGATGATTTGTTGAGGAAGAAAGGAAAAATGGAAAACTCCATTTTCAGTTTGGTCTTTGATAGTGCTTTATCAGAAGAAGAGGAGATAAGCAAAGCTCAGATGTCACTGCACATTCCTAGGTTTTATGCAAAGGAAGGGGGGTTCTTGCTTTAATGCCTGTGCATCATGAGTATGAGACTAGAATTACTTGGTTTACAGTTCAAACTACACTGGCTTTTTTAAAATACAAAGATGTATATATTGGATTCCTGGGATTTTGCCCAATTTTTCTTCACTTATATACAATGTCACTGGTAATTCAATTAGCTGCATTTTGAGGTTTGTTTCAATGATTTTATTGCTGTAGTTACACTAGATGATGCATTTTGAAAGGAGTGTCAACAGAGCCCTGGAGACAAGAGTGGTTATTTCGAAGTCAAACACTGTGGTTCCAGATTTTGCGTGTGTTTTGTTTATTTAGAGAATATCACTAATTTTGCTCCATGGTTTATTTTTATTTACTCACATGGTAAATGCTAAAGGCCTAGCAAACCAGAACTCTGTTACATATTTCAGTTAACATTCTGTTTCTTCATTTTAAAAAATGATTTTTTTTTTCCTTCAAATTGACTTCAATTCATGAAACTGCTTAAATGATCACTGCTATCACCAATTTTTGTGTATGTTGTAGCAGTCCCTAAGCACCGCATAAAGGGTGGCTGACACTGTGCTGGAGTACTCTGTAGAAGACCATTGTCTGGCTGAGATAAAAACTGTACCAGAGAATGCGAGAACAGTTAAACCACTGAAAGGACCTGTGCACGGCCACATGCCATTCTCTTGTGCAGAGACAGCCTTTACAGGGTACAGGTAAACAAAAGGACTGACTAAGCAAACTCCTTTGCTCTTCACTCTGACCACAGCCCTTTGACATGAGAATACCCATCACAGCTTGTATAAAATTCACCTTCTCTACTCCTACCATCAGGGTAGTCCTCACAGCCTCAGTCCACGTATCTGCTCCATCTCCTTCCTGTAAAGTCCAGCCAAGAATACAAGCTTTGCTTGCTTCTCACACAAACCTCTTTTCTGTCACTCTTTCTTTGAATGGCAGCCACTTGAGATGATTCATGAAGCTGTCCTCCCTTGGAGCTCTCCCCAGCCTGAGCACCTTTAGCAACTACAGGAAATAGTGGGCATGTTCCAAGTTCAGAAGGAAAGAGAAGTCATTAAAACTGTGCAATCAAATGGAAAAAAATACAGATCACATCTCCTAATAATTTAGTTTACATGGTCCTCTGAGAAGGGACCAGAGTCATGTGGTTGCTGCACCAGCTAATAAAGCATGGTCCCGATCACCCATGAAATGTCTGAGCAAAACAGAAATGGGTGCCGGCTAAAGGAATTCCTCAAAACCCTTAAAGAAACATACAGCATTCTAGAGAGGATAAAGGAGTTTTCAAGTATTTGTCTATAAAACAGAACATTCAGTGTGTGCTTGTGGTTTGGCATTCTTTATGTGGCTATATTCTGAATATGTTTTTCTGTTGTATTGGATAATTATAAAGATCTATAAAAAGCCTCTAAGAGCTATTTAAACCAGCCTCAGGTATGAGAAAATATTCCCCCACTATTTTCTGTAGCCCTTTTGAAATCTTTCCACTGTTCAATGATGTGAACAAACCAACGGCCAAAGCATATACATTATTACACTTCTCTAGAAACCTAGGAAATATTATCACTATTATTTCCAGACCATTTAGTTTCATATGTAGGACCCC
The DNA here is from genome assembly GCA_032466535.1 of Forpus xanthops. Classification (NCBI taxonomy): domain Eukaryota; kingdom Metazoa; phylum Chordata; class Aves; order Psittaciformes; family Psittacidae; genus Forpus; species Forpus xanthops. Next base: position 98,359 of record JASSUY010032884.1, read on the forward strand.
AGGCATCTGAAGTATGTTCATGCAGAAAGTAATTCATTCCTTTGCCAAATGGTTCTTTTCATACTTGTTTTCCTTCATTAGAAACAACTGTTATTTAACACTGTTTTCACTTTACCTCATGCTGTAGGATAATGCATTCAGATGAAATATTCCATAACTACTTTTTTCTGTACTTCAGAGAAATATTACAAATAGTAATTTCAAAAAGACAAAACGCACAGTCACTGCTCAGATAAAACAACCACCAGTTTCAGCGCAGGATTTTGTTAATATTAAATGTGTGGCTCAATTTTGTATTGCTAGGTGCTCATCTCTATACTGTTAGACAAACAGTGACTTTTGCAGTAAAACACTAATGATTAAATTATTTCTTACCTAACCAAATGGAGTTATGCAGCACTCCGTCCTTGAATCCCCATGCTTGAGCCTTGTCCCACAGCAGGGCAGAAAAGAAAATTAGAGCAATCATTTCTTCTGAACTATTAGGCTGTAAATATTTCCTGTTAAAACACTCAGGGTAAACTCTGCTAGCAGCTGGCTAGATCCTATTGGAACATCTGGTAGCCAGATCTTAAATAGCGCTTTCAGCTGTGAGGTCAGCAAGCCTGCTCCAATTGTGCTTGCTGTAGTATTATTACACAATTAAATGTGATGTCTGCAGTCGTCCATGTGACTCACTTTTGGCTTTCTTAATTCTCAGTGTGTCCAAGAAACTGTTTTAGTCCTCACTACGGCAGCACACATGAACACTTTTCAAGCCAAAGTCTGTTCATTCTTCAGCACTCACTGTCTTCAAATTCCATAAAACAATAAAACTAATAACCAGTCTATCTGCTTACAGTGTTTCAAGTCACACCATTTACAGGACCAAAGGGAATCACACATACTACCTCTTGTGCCCATTTAAACATTCTGTTCTTTCATATATAACCTGGATTTAATTTCACAGTGACCTAATCAATGAAAAAATGTAAGGAGAGTATTTTGTATTGGCTATTTGAATTCAGTTTCCCTACACAGAATCTGTTACTGGATCTGTAATCAGCATAAAACTGTAAGTGCCAAAAACAGATGCTCTTTGTTCTGCAAGTGGGAAATAAAGCTAAAATCTTCCCCTCCAAACCACAGTTTAAAATCTGATTCATAGTGTGACAGCTGTCTTCTTGTCTTCCCTTCTGGCTGAAAGTGAATAGTGCAGCTGCTCCTTGCGGATGAGTGGGAGAGTAGAAAAGCGGAAAGATGAGAGGATGGAAAATGGTCTGGGGCTCCACACTCCTGAGCAACCAATGGAAGACTCTGCTCTCCAGTTCTGATAACATTGGTAACTTCTGAGTCAGGAGCTATAGAAAAAGATGTGCTCATGAGCATGAACACAACTGTATGAAAGCAGATGAAAGGGTGGAGGACTTTGTGCCTACTCAAGAATATTTTACATTGATGACTTGTACCAATGAGGAAGATATTTTTCATCACTCGGGTCTTAATGTAAAAAGATGAATGCCTGGCTACAGTGTGTACACAGACACACGCACGTATTCCTCTCACCTCCCACTCAGGCAGATGCTGAAGGGGAGAGCTGTTGGGAAACAGAGCTGAGAGCAAGCCCATTCCCTGCACCTGAGTAGCAAGGCACCTTCCACCAAACCACCTATATCTTGACCTGTCCCTCTTCAGCACTCACAGAGCTGAACTTTCAGAGCAAACCCATTCTTCCAATAAAGTTCACCTGCGTGTGCATTCCTGTTGGGCATACCCATACCTTACCCATTTGAATTTGAACCTTCAGTGTGCAGCTGTAGATGTACAACATAACATGTCTTCTTGGTCCTGACAAATCTCATGTGCACTCTGATATCAAGGTCTGGCACTAAGACTTTCTTCTTTTGTATCCCAGGAAGCGGATGACAGCCTGCTGGATCCCTCTGCCCATCCTCGGACATTCAGGGCACTGGGAGCAATTGTCCTCTTTCCTGCTGTGGAAGTGAGCTACCACAGAGCAGAATGTTGGGACCAGGAATACTGCCTGCCAGTTTGTTTACCAGTCTCCAACGCACTGATCATCCCACCATGCTGCTTGTCCCACAACACTTCACAGCTTCTCTGTCAGCAAAACAAGAAAGCACTGCAGAGAGATAGCTCATTGCACAGAGGCAGGAGCCCTACTCTGATTATGTCTAGATTTGAAGATTGGTGATTTATTCATACTTGTTTTTTGCTTTAATGCCCAATAGATAAAAGTCAAAGTAAATTCAGTTTCATTCTCTGAAAGCACATTGGTCAAAGTCTGTTGCTTTTTAAACATTAACATGCAAGACATGTATCTGAAGTTATCTGGGATGAGTTGTGAAGATGGCAGTATAAATTTCTGGGGCGGTTGTGAATGGAGGAGACAGTGCTGAGTGTGTTGCTCTGGAACATTCTGTTAGCTGAAGGAGACTGGCACTCACCCTTTGCTGCTTTGCAGCTGTGACATATTCCTATCTTTTGGGAATCCAGAAACAACAAAGAGGCATGAGGGAAGGAATGGAAACTAAAGGAAAGTTTCAACAGCAATATCATTAACTGGTATACTGAGAAGGCAAATTACTGATTCAGATGAATCTGTAGAATCAGAATCCTCTTAGACGGATGTTAAAATTTCTCCTTCTGAAAAAAGTTTGATGTGAATGTCCTCTGTACAGGACAACTTTCCTCTCTGACATTCCATGCAAATCCCACTGGATGACATTGCAACATGAGTTGATATTGTAATGATCTTAACTTCAGAGAGAGATGTCTATGCCACAGGGGATTGTTCCATTCTCTGGTAGGAGAGTATCAATCCCACAAGATCACAAAAATGTCTTTATAGTGACTAACTAATAAAGAGCAGGGAGTATGTACCAACTTGGAGATGATTTGTGATAGACAAACATTCTTGAGAAAGACACTCATGCAACAATGAATAGAAAATATTATTTTATTGAAGTTAACTGGTAATGATGAGAGGCTTCAGTTAGAAAAAGCAGCTTGATAAATAAAGGACATAAACCCGCGAACAGTTGTAATCATAGCAGTATCTGAGTACATCGCTTAATATATACATGGTCTAATGTTTGAGCAAATGTATACCTCCTTGGAGGAAGAAGGCTGGCTGCTAATATATCCAAAGACATACAATGGCTTATGAAACACAGAATAACTGAGGCTGTAAGCCATCACAAGTCATCATCCAGTCTTAAAGTCAGGATTCAGATGTCTATCATCATCTCCTCTAAACAATTCCTCAAATTAATTAACTTCATCTTGATTGGACAGTAACAAAAGCTCTGCAGTGTTCAGCGCATGTTTTATAGCAATCGGGCATGGTCAATTTTGATACTTAAGGAAACAACAAAATGTTTGCTGTTGTTAACATTAGACAAATGCTCCAGATTAAGCCTATGTGTTAGCCTGCGCGACTTGAAGTGGCATTAAAGTAACATTCAGTCCTACACATCTGCCTCCCAAGTGAGCTGGAAAGAAAAGTTTTCATCTGCAAATCCAGGCAGAACCTATCGCCAACAAGAAGGTGTTCCACAGCTGTGCACAGGCATTTCAAGACATTCATCTGACAGTATTTTATGAAGTTTTTTCCAAGTTTTTCCACATTTAAATATACCCCGGAAAAATCTTACATAAATGGGAGGGAGGGGCTTTCTTTAACTCTTTCCATATATACTTATTTTAAGAAATGCTGTTTGAAAGTTGTCCTATGGCTTTGACCAGCATTCAAAATGAACACCTATCTTGGTGATTCCCAAACTGCACTGTGAAACCTACAGTAATGTAACATAAATTTCAATGGCAGAGAGAAAAAACAGTCCAGTAGCTTAATGGATAAGCCACCAAGAATCATAGAATCATAGAATAGTTAGGGTTGGAAAGGACCTTAAGATCATCTAGTTCCAACCCCCCTGCCAGGGGCAGGGACACCTCCCACTATGCCATGCCACCCAACAGTAATGTATGTGGGTCATGAATCTCCTTTGCATTAACTTAAATATTAAGCACCTACATTTTCATTATTCTTCTATTTATAAGTGAAACCAATGAAAATATTTATAGTTTTTGTAATCTAAGATTCATATATTACTATTGGTGTTACATATTACAATCATATTGTTTGTAGCTTTGAGAATGACACCAAGAATGGTGTATTTAAATGTAAAAGCATGCAGGAGAAGGCCTTATATTTGGGCTTTTTTTGCAAGAAACTGTAAATTCATTAAAAAATTACTTGGTGGAAAGTGCAAGAAAAAAGGAGCGCTGGAAAGAGACAGTGAAAAATTAAGGCTCAGTTTTTCTTATGAGAAAAAACTAAAATAGCTGATGTGAAAGGGGGAATATGACACCACTGGCCAAATATACATTGTGGGAAACCAGAGAATAGAAGAAGGGCTATTTAACCTACAGGAAGGAAAAAGCTAGCCCAACAACAATATCATCCCATTGTATCTTATCTCATCCTATCTTATCCCATCCCATCCTATCCTGTATGGAGTTACATGTAGGCTGAAAAGCAGAACATAGTTTTAAACCAGAAGTCCAGCAAAGTTTTAGAACAGCCAAACAGACAGAACACCAAACTTATTTTAAGATGACATTTGAGGAGAAGTTTGAAATTGGTGTTCTTTGAACAAAGGCTACTTCCAGTGCTATCTTGTTTTTTATCTCATTTTAAACAATTTTCATTGTATTTAAACTTTTTTTGTTTTCCAATGAAATTTATTGTCAAAATACAATCTGAAGAACTGTCCCACACCCCAGGACCTTCATGGAGAGCTTAAGAACCATCAGATCCCAAATATACGATATAGGCAGAAATAACTACACCTAATTACCTCCAGGCAGATACTTGTGTAGACTGTTTGTATGAACCTGCAGTGATGGCAATTTCACAGCCTCTTGGTGCTTAACTTTCTAACACTTTAACTACCTTCCTTAATCAAAACATCTTGCATTGACTAAAATCTTTCCCCTGCATCAGCTTCAGTCTATTCTTTTTCCTACAGCAGACCAAAGTAACAGCTTCTTTACTGCCTCTTAGTAGCAGGAAAGTTATGTTAAACTGTTACTGTATCTTGCTTCAGGTCTGGCCTTAAAAATAAACAGGCTTTTCGTTTCATCTTTCCTGTAGGTCACATTTTCAAGGCTCTTAATCATTCTTGTTCCTCTCCCCAGTATTCCTTCCAGGTGGCCTGCATCCTTCTTGAAGTGTCATGCCAAAATTAAACAGTACTCCAGCAAAAGACGGCACAGTGTCAGATAGCGCAGAATTATGTCATATATATTCCAGATGACATTTTGGTTTACAAAAAAATTAGTCTGGCATTTGCTGTTAGTGACATTTCCTTTAAAAATAACAGGAAAGGATTTTAAAATACCTATTTCATTTAAAATGCATTTGACTAGAAGATGCTTTAAGCATGAAAATGCATGCAAAATGAAGGAAACCAATGAGATCTGGTAGGCCTACCTAAGTATATGAACCTTCTTTTCTAATCTGTTTTTGCTTGCATGCTTTCTATTTCAATGAAAGCTGAAAAGTGTTACAGAGATATAGAAATGAGTCGATGAAACTCTTACATTTATGCTTTGGACTAATGAGATACTTCGTGATGAATTTACAAAACAGGTTGTCTAAATTGTCACACATTTGCTGCACTTGAAGGGAAGACAAGTAATTTCTGATGAAATTTCCTAGCTTTTCCTCTCCCCTATGTGTTTCAGATGATGCAATTCTAGAGGAATTTTATAATTTGACAACTTATTTGGCCAGTGATTATACTATTTATTGTCACAGTGTTAATGTTTAGAGGGTATTCTGTCTTAGAACTAATATTTTAAAACTGTCTCCCCTTTGTCTTATAGTCTAATTCTCATTGGAAGCAGAGCCCATTTTTATCAGCAACATCAATGAGATAAGAATCAACCTATCTATGCAATGGCACTTAAGTTAAAAAAAAAAAAAAAAGAACAGAAAACTTCATATTAAAGTAGAACAAACCAAAACCATTCAGGATTATTAAGAGCAGATGTTAGAGGAGTATAATGGATTCACTTATAAAAAACCTGGACATTTGCCAAGCTAAAATATTTGTCAGTTGAAGTCCTCTATTGAAATAAACATATCAAATCCTAAATAGCTGAAACTATCAAAATTAAAAATGCATAGAGATACAAAATTTACAATCGTCTCACAGATGTTCTTCTATAGTTACTTTTTTAAACTACATAAATACATTAAACACATCACAAAATGTTGTAAACACAGTTTTTAGAATATGATACTGAAAAGTGGGAATATGGTAGGGGGATGTCAAGACAAACTGGCTCCAAATATTGCCAAGAAACTCCTAAAAGGAAAAATAACTTGCAACTTTAGCCATTGCAAAGCAAAGTCCAACAATTTTGGAGGTGTTTGTAAAAATATCAAAATTCATTTGCACAATTAATTTATGCAGAGTCAGATGTACAGAATTTAGGTCCTTAGGACCAGAGTTGGGAGACTGAGTTTTGTTTTCTGAATAGTAGATAACAAACAGCCAATGGATAAAAAAACATGACCCAGGTCTTGTTCTTCCAGCGTTCATAGAATAATGCTTTACTTATCCCCTTGGATAGAAAGAGTATTTAACTTTCTAGCCAAAGTGGAGCAGCTTTAAAGGGAAACACTAAGAGAGAGTTCTGCCAAAATAGCTATGGACCGCTGACTGGCACATGCCATTCAAATCACTGGTAACCATTCAACCACATAGAGACAATTTTTGCAAGAAAGACTTTGTGTTCAAGCAGTTTGAAGAAATAAACATTCCTGTAAGCCTATATGCTTTAAAAAACTGGGTAATTCTAAGAAATCTTGCCACATGTGAAATAGTAGAGATAAATATTTATGCCAATAAAGGACAGTTATTAAGCTCCAGTGAATAATTACTTCTACAGAAAGGAAAAAATGCTTTTCCTCTCTGATGGTTTATACATCTATACTAATTATATGACTACATTGTGAGTTCTGTGAAACTGTGAGAATGATCTTGTCCTGGCAAACGTTAAAATACACCAAGTAGACAGAATGAACTAATAACTAAATCAAAGAGCACAGTAAAAACTCATATTACATTTTCCATAAGATATTGCAAAAGTTGGATCAAAATTGATAGAATATTGCCTACAAAGTAAACACTATACTTCTTAAATTGTTTTTCTTTAAAGTAACTAAGTATTCACAAAGGCTTGTTTTAGTCTTCTATGATTACAATTATTTCATTGACATATGACATAGCACAGATATTCACACTATCTAAACTCTGAACATCTAGTTTAAGTGTGCAAATTAAGAGCCTTTCCATTAAGTGAGACTCCAGTGGACATTCACAGCATGCCCATTGTTTTTCACTTGTTTTACATCAAAACCCATTAATTTGTCCATCTGGTAACACCTTAGATTTTAAAAATTATTTTCATATGCAAAGAGAGGCAAGTACGGAATTTTCAGAAGGAAAATATTCCCACTGAGTTTGCGCACTAATACTTGAGAAAATCTTGCCAGGTACCTAAATACTTTGGAAAATTTTGCCTTATAAGGGGCCATCAAAATGTCTTCTGCTCTGTGTTCTTAATGCATTGTTTCTGTTTGATATTCATTATGTATTTCATCCAGTGGGTACAGAAATGCCAGGTTTGGGGCAGGTCTTCAAACCAGGGCAAATAGAAAATGCCTGAATCACCAAGAGCTACCTCTTCAGGCTCCTTCTCCACCATTTCCTTCAGATCCCTTGAGTCACAGGCCTTCAAAGCTTGGTTGCAGCACTGCTGCACTGCCAGCAGCTCACTTTGCAAAAACCACGCTAAGGTCTGCATTCTTTTTCAGAAGCACACACACCCACCACCACCCTGTGGCAAGGTGTCCACACACAATGAATCCCAAGCAGACAGAGGCCCCGTGGTCAGAACTGCAGACTGATGCCTTAGATCTGGAAAATTGTGTTTACAGTTCAGGATAAAGCACTCCCCATGATGTACCTGAGGCTGGTTTCCCAGGAAGCCTGTCACCAGGCTCACTGGGCACTAGTACTCCCTTCTGATAGCTCTGGAGTCAAACTGCATCACTCAGCTGGGCAGCTTCAGCATTCTGCACTTCTCTATTTCCAAAAGCCATCAGCCATTATATACCACTTCACTCAATTTCTCCCTCTATGAGGAGAGAAATCTCCCTCTAAGAGGAGAGCTTTCCTCCTGCTATATGAAGAAAGGCTGAGAGAGCTGGGTTTGTTCAGCCTTGAGAGAAAGCTCAAGGGAGATCTTATCACCATATTCCAGTACTTAAAGGGTGGCTAAAAAGAAGAAAGAGACTCCCTTTCTACAAGTGGCCACATGGAAAAGATAAGGGGTAATGGGTGCAGTTATTCCTGTAGAGGTTCTGACTGGACATAAGAGGAAAATTTTTCATGCTGAGAACATTCAGCCATTGGAATAACCTCCCTGAGGAAGTGGTGGACTCTCCAGTGTTTGATACAGGTAAGATTCAGCTGGACAGGGTGCTGACAAATGTAGTCTAGGTCATGCTTGGTCTAGAATGGTTTGACCAGAGGATCCTTGAGGTTCCTTCCAACCTGGCATTCTATGATTCTGTGATTCTCCATTACTTTTATTTTGCTTCGCTATTATCTCACTCCTCATTTTGTGCGGTATGTCAGATTTTGTAATTGAATACAGGGATCTTCCACGGGGATGCCCGTTGGTAAACCAAATGTTAGCTTACCATCCTAGATGCTGCCATGGTAGTGGCAGAATCTATCCTTGGTCTTATAGTCACCTTGTCACCTCAAGGACAGTACCTGCAGTCCCACAAAAGCTAACCTTACATGTTAATCAGTCATGCAGTATTATGCTGAATTATTTTCTGAAATCCCAAATTGATGAATATGGTGATAGCATACTCAGAGGATTAGTCTCAGCAGTCATTGCTTAAGATGTCCCTTTATGTCTGCAACACTCATTTCCTACTCCACTGCACATTCATCTTCTCTCCTCCCTCCTGCTGTCTGCTTCAACTTCTGAGGAAATCTATTTTCTGTCTTTTCCTAATGCCATGGTGACTCAGTATTTTATCAGCTTTCCTTCTGTCTTATTTCATTTAACATGATGTATTAGATATCTGTCACCCATTTTCTAGCCTTCTGTGAAGACTTAGGCTGTGGATTTGCTTATACATGTGGGCACGGTTCACATCCTGTGAGCTCAAGAGAAACAAACCGGTGCCTCTGATCACTGCCTTATGCATGCAATACCATGATTACAGCATCCTGCATGGTGATAACTCATTTCTTGGCATTGCTTTGTAAATCTGGAAATGCCCAGTTGCACAAGTTGGCTGGAAATAGTTTTATAATGGTATGGATTATACCTGCTGCTTCCAAAATGGCAACACTTGGAGTCTTTCCTCAAGGTAGTCACCATCAACATCTTCACTAAAGAATAACCTGTTTGCAGTCTAGACCTGTGAAAAGAAGCAATCCCCAGCTTTTACAGTCTGACATACAATACTACTGAGTCAGTTATTTGCTGTGGATAGCATCACACTTTTCTAATTGTTCTATGCTTTAGATATTTATTTATTTCCTATGGCTGTGAGCCACCGTCTCCTTCCCAGATTATTTTAATGTACATATGTTTTTACGGAGTTGGTATTCTCCTTGCTTTACATCTTTTTCAAGGTATATTTTCATTGTCATCTTTCTCATTATAAAAGAAAAAGGTCTATCTTATTCTATAGTAGCATCTCTCTCCATTAAGTTATTTTTACATGACTGTGGTCTCAAATTGCTCCTCTTTACATGGTTATGAAAATTCCTTTTTACTTTTTTCACATACTTGGTAGAGTGTGATCAAATTGCATTTTTATAGTAGTATTTTTTTTCTTGTTTTCCATGCTTTTAGTCTGTCAGTTCCCAGTTTTGGGCCATCTAGCATACCATTAAGATAATTCTCTCCTAAATAACGATTCAAATTGACAAAGCAATCCCTTTCAGAAAAGATTAATTCAACTGCACAAATAAGTCTATAAACTATAGTTCTTTCAAGCTTATATCATATACAATGTGTAAAAAATGGGTAACAATAACCTAGGTGATTGCTGTTAAACATTCTTAGTCATTCTGAGGTTTCAGCAGCATTACAGCTGATATTCATTTTATATTTGTCTTGCTAAGAGAGAACAAATAGCAAATATTGCTAAATACCACTCTGGACACTGTAGAAAAAACGTCACAGTGGGACTGTAAATGGAAAATTAGAATTGTCACTTGAAGATGAAAAGGTAAAAAGAGAATTCTTGCAGATCTAACAAACAAGTAAGTCAGAAAGATTGTTTTCTCAGTGAAAGGAATCTTTAAACAGTACTACAGAAAGTGTCTACTGGCAAGCAGATTTCTGCACTTTGAGGTACACAATTGCAAAAAAACTTTGCACTATCACAAAGCATAGCTGATTCAAGTGATAAAGCTGTGACCTGTGTCTAGGCCAAAAGCAAGATGTATCAGGAGTCTAAAATTCAGTATCTTTAAGTATACAATTTCAGACTGAAGGGGGAAAAATAATCAAAGGTTGTCCTTGATAGCATTGCCACAATGGATCATCCCAATGAAAACTAGGCTAATTTTTGTTTAATTCTTTGTTACTTAAGCTTTCCTTTTTTTATTTTTTTTTTTTTTTCATATATGTGCTTCAGTACAGGCAAAATATGTGCATGTTCTGATACTCCATTTTTTGCAGAACAGCTCCAAGTATCTGAAAGGAATCTCAGTCCAATTTTAGCAGAGTATTCAAAAAGCCATCAAGCTGGCAGTCTAAGCAGAAGAACTGCGGCCGTCATTCCAGGAAATGTCCTCACTGAATGTTAACAGCTGCATCAAATAAAAAAAAATCAATATCCCAAATTTTGAGCACTGTAATGCAGCTGTAGAGTGAATGAATCATGATTCCCCAAAAGCTGGGATGGTACAAATCTTACTGAAACTACTGAATGTTGAATATTGCATGCTTGGATGGAAGACCGTTAGTGCCAGCGCACTCATGCTGGGAAAGGTAATTACTGACAAATATTTATGTGGAGTTCCAAGTAAAGAAATGAAACTCATGATTTTTCTATTTGCTGGTCAAAGACAAAGAAGAAAACATAAAAAAGAATAAAGTTGTCTGTTGTTTCAAAATAGAAAGGTTTTTTTTTTTTTTTTGAATCAGACTGATTTTGGATCAAGTTTTTTTTATTTTGAACACTTACTATTCATTTCAGGTTTTAAAACAATTTAATTATGAAAAATAGCTATTTCAAAAATGTCTGAAATGAAAAATCAAATGGTTTAATTTTCAAAATATTGGAGCTCTTTCAATATATTTACTCACTTGCCATGACAGTTTTTTACCCAAATTTGTTAACAGTTTTCTCCTCCCTAAAATTGTTGGTCAATTTTCTTGGTGAAATAATAAAACCACTGTATTCTAAGGCTGTCTATAGCTACAAATAACATCACACTAGACATTTTAGATGTTGATTTAATGTGCAACCATAGTGACTTGACAGATCTAAACCCGAGTATCGAGGAATATAAGCCACTTATTTAAGAGCTGGACATAGCAAACATGCTCAGCCAGGATCAGTGGCATAATAAAAGTGTTTAAAAAGATCCTGCAAAAACTAAACAGAGCTCTTAAGAGTTGGTAACACTTCAGATTGAAATTAACTGGGCTAACAGTTGTTGTGTCTTTATCTTCAAGAATGCTTCATAGGAGCATGGGAAGAAATTGAAATACAAGTTCATCCAAAGCAATTAAACCTCATCTTATTTTGAATAGAAATAAAAATGAAAAAAAATGAAAAAGAAAAGGAGAAGAATAATAAAAAGAAGAATTAGAAGAAGAAAAAAGGAGAAAGAAAAAAAAAGAAACATAAGGAAAAAAAGAAGAAAAAAGAGGAAAAAGGAGAAAAATAAGTTAAAAAAAAAAAAGGGGGGGGGGAAAGAAATACAGAAAACTAACCCACGAAATCTTATATATATTTATATATATATTTATATATATATTTATATATATATATCATGGAGGGTCTGTCTGTGGAAATCTCTTTGTGGAGAAGGAAGTGGGATTTCCACAGAAGAGTAAGAGACAGCCATGAGTCAATCCTTGGCTTCATATTGGGCGTTTCAATAACAAAAGGGCAAAAGAAATCAAATTACATGCAAATATCTGCAAGCAGTCTATTCAGCATTCTGCAACTCACGCGCTGCTAAAAGACTGAAGGACGGAGGTAGAAGCTGGGAAGAGAAGCTGCGTTCCCTAAAACGTGAGCTTTTGTCATGGGTTCAGTAGCAGCAGACATTTTTCCCCTTTAAGTAGTAGTTGGTGTAGCACCGTGTTTTGGGTTTTCGGCCTGGGAACAGTGCTGATAACACCAGTGTTTATAGTTGTGGCTTGGAGTGTTTAGGCTGGCCAAGGACTTTCTGAGTTT
>JASSUY010032885.1:0-10565 GCA_032466535.1 Forpus xanthops
TGTGGCTGCCCCATCCCTGCAGTGCTCAAGGCCAGGATGGACACAGGGCTTGGAGCACCCTGCTCTATGGAAGGTGTTCCTTAGGACTAAAAGTTCATGTCCTTTCCTGCCCTCAAGCTTTTCAATGGCTCCGTCTTGTTGCATTGCTGATACCCTACCCTGCCAGGAGTTTAGATTCCCTGACACACAGTTTGTTCTGTGGCGCACTGATGTTTCCAAAATGTGCACAACCACCAAAACCACGTGGCAGGGTAACTCTGGGTACCGAGCTTTAGGAGTAATTCTTTTCTCAGTTTTAGGGAGTCAGACACACAAGTTGTGTCCACCAAATCTTAATTATCTGGACATCAGTTACCTGCGTCTCCCTGTTAGTTGAACTTGGGCCACGTAGCTCCAAATCTAGTCATTAAATGGAAACTACATGCTATTTCAAGAGCCTCATCTCTCTGAATTAATTCACCTTCCCCTGGGGCACCTGGGTAATTGATGTTATAATTTGGTTCATATATTATTAATGATGGAGTACAATCTGAGAGCAAGGGGTTTGCAGGGAAGGGAGCGGGGCCGTCAGTGAGAGCCTGGATTCTTCCCAAGGGAGAGGCTCACAAGGCGCCATAAGACAATGTTGTTTCATGTGAGCCTTCTCATGGTAGATGCTTGGTGGGCTGTGCTGAGGCTGCGGAAGGCCGGGGTTTGTAACTCCTGTTAGCAGCATGAATGGGCATTTGAAGGCTCTGCTACTTTTTTGGCCGGAGTGTGAAACACAGCAAATGGTTTTGGCACTCGGTGCTTTCAGTAAATCACTCTGAAGAGGTCTGCATGTTAGTGGTGTTCCACAGCTCCACTCCCAAACCCTTACTAACATAAAGCTGTAGTAATAACAGATGATTTAAGTCAAGCGGCAGTAACCCCCATCGGTAATGATCCCGAGGAGCCCCAAAACACACCTGAAGAAGCTGATCAGGATTCATTTCATTGGCTGTGATTTCGTTACAGCAGTGGCACCTCTTGAGGGTGCAGAAGGGGAAGGAGCCAGTTTCTTCAGTTTCACTCTCACAGATGATTCTATGTCTTGCCACTTCTAATGTTCAGTGTGAAGCCCCGGTTCCTAGAAACAATGATTAGAACAGGACCTCAGGTTCCTGCATTGCTGGCGCAGGGGAGCCCCAGGGTCACTCAGTTACAGACATCAGAAACCAAGAAGGAAGCAAAAAGAATCCGTTGGCATTTTTCGTCATTGCATGAACTTTAAGACACTCGCAGGATTTTGGACCAGAATTTGCCCAAGGGATCTGCCCTGTAATCAGTGCGGTGTCTGAAACGCTGCGGTGCCTGCATCAGGCTGCTTTGTAGAGCAGGAGATGCTTTCATGGAGACCTCATCAATCGAGCTCTGTAAGTGATGTGCTGCATAATTATTGCTGCTGTTGGTTTCCCCTGCAGGACTGTGTATTTGCAGCTGGGTCTGATGTCCATTCAGCTGGACTGGATCTGCTGTGCTTGAAAGGCACTGATGACACTGCAGTTCTGCAGCCCTATCCTGCTGCAGAGCCAACTGACACATAGGAAATGCTGGCTGGTTTGTGCTGGTACGTAAGAGGATCGCAGTTAATAGCGGGCAGAGCTTCAAAAGGCTCAGTTGGATTCAAGTATGTTCAAGAAATTGAAGAAGGGGAAGGAGTGTGTGTGAGCCATCCAGACTCCTCTGCTTTGGAAAGGGAGCAGGGCGTTTGGGGAGAGAGCAGCCCTGGTTCATGTGATCTCCTGTGGGCCTTAGATGTGGAAAAAGGAACGAGAAGGTCGGGTTTTTGTGCGAGAAGTCTGTCTCGGTAACAGCTTTCCCTGCCGCTTGCTCATGTTTTCCCTCCAGATCCTTCATGAAACCAGATAGTGCAGGAGCACAACAGCGGGCTTGGGAACACAGCCACCAGTGGAAAATTCCCCCTGGACCTGGGGCTCGAGGGGCACTGAAAGTTCAAAAGCCTTCGTTCTCTTCAAAACCTGAGTGGGCCTCTCCCATCGGTGCAGCAGTGTCCCAGGGCCTGGCCGTGGCACTGATGTGTGTTCATGGTTTGCATGGCTCGGTTCTGGCGAGGCAGGAACATGTTTGTTTGGTAGGAGGGGATCCATAACAGTTTCTCTTCCCGTCCATTGGGCTTTCCCAGTATTGGGGTACTCTGGTCACGGGGCTGATAACCCGGAGGTCTGCTTTACCCAGGGTGGCACACATGGATGGTGGGGATGCTCAGCAGTCAGCTGCAGGTGAATTGAGTTCTCTGATCCCTGAGAGCTCAAACTGGAGTCCCCCACGCTGCACGTGAACACACATCCTGTGAGCCTGCACCAGTGTTCTGAAGACGAGGGCTTGAGCAGTGTGCTCAGGGTGATGGAGATGTCTGCTGCCCACTCCCAAGCTAGAGCACAGGCAGAGGCTTTCAGGGCACAGCTCCTGTCATCAGGCATTTTGGGGATGGGGAGCTGCTCCGGGCTGTGCTGGGGGACCTTCTGCTTGGACAAGAAATCACTGTATGCCACAAAAAGTGGTTCTCACTGAACATACTTCAGAGCTCTTCCTGTGGCCCTGAGCTGGGGGCAGCAACAAGTTGGGTTTGGCTCAGCTGCTCTTCCCATCGGTTTTAAGCACTGTGACCTGTTTTTGTCTGGCACGTTTCTCATTAACTCTTTGTCAAAGCACCAGGAAGCCTGCTTAATTGCAGGCAGAGTGCTGAATTTATGAGTTCATCTAGGCTTCATGTCTACACATTGACAGAGGTGTTTCTCTGGATGAAGTCTTTTTCTCTTCATTTTACAGCAAGAATGGACTTTCTGTTTCAGTTCCTTCTGAAAGTCATAAATTGCAGCGGTCCCTCCCTTCCCTTTATTTAAAAGAAACACAACAAAACTTCATGGCAACAGTTTATTGCTCTAAATCAGCTTGTGGGTCATTAAAGCAAAAAGTGGGGAGGGGGAAGGGGAAAATCTCCCTCTAACTCCTGCCAAATAAAATGCGAACATCAGCCAAACTGTCAGAGGCAGATCCTGCAACTATGGGATGAGAAGGTTTATTACACTTTCGGCTTCTGGGGAGGGATGTTATAGCAACAGGACACTGGGTCACTGATGGCAAACTCATGGTTGCTCCGTTTCTTCATGCACACTAGGAATCCATTAAGCTAACTGACGACAGATCCCTCGGCATTCCAGTCCTACGGCACACCTCTGCGGAGGCCAAATGTTGGATGCTGCCCATTAAAACGTGAAAGAAACAGCCCAGCAGAGAGCCCACAAATTAGAGGAGCAGGAAACCTCAAATGATGTGCAAAAAAAATTGTCAACGGGCAGGAGAAATTTTCCATAACTTTTGCTTCATAACTCAGCATTTCTGATGTGAATAAATCATGCAAGAGAGCCTTTGCGAGATCAATGAGCCTTTTGGAGCCCAAGCCTGCCTGCTGCTGAGCAGACAGCAGATGAAGCTGCAAAGTGAGTCCTGGAACATGACAGCGATTTCCTCTTGGCTGGGTAGAGATGGGGCTGAGCCGCAGCCACAGGCAGCGTTCAGGGCTTCGGTCCAAGACGTGTGTCTGCTGTGGCCAGTTCAAAGCCCCGTAACCCAAAGGAGCATGGAGGTGTGTTTGTTTTAACCAGGTAGCGTGGAGAGGAGGAGGATGGGGATCTTGGAGCAGGGAAAAGATGGGATTATGGGGAGAGAGAGCAGCACCTCGGCAAGGCAAAGTCATGGCGCTGGAACTGGCAGGGAAGAGGAGAGTATTTGGATGAGCTGTTGGATTTGAAGACAAAAGTGATGGAAGGTCCTTGGGGTAATAAATACAAATATATCCTGGAGCCACCATCCGCAGCAGAGGGAAAAAAAGATGAACTTTGGGTTTTGGCCTGTTCGATGGAAAAGAAGCCCAGAAATCCGTGCTTGGGTGTGTAGGATAAATGGAAGGCTGGTCAGAGGGAGAGGAGGCGAAGGAAGTGCTCCCACAATTATTAACTTAACGGGAATGCCTACAGGCTGCAATCCAGATGAAAGCTTGCTTTTCCAGCCCCTCTGCAAGTGCACATGTCTGCCCACACCAAATGGAGCTTAACTTGGGGAAGGGAGGCAGTGTGTCTTGCACCAAGCCATTGGTCATCTTCAGAGCCTCAGTTCTCTCTCAGTGGCGGTCATGTCTAAGCATTAAAAAGTGGTTTATTTGCATCCCAAAGGCAGAAAACCTCTCCTGCTGCTGACCATGACTTGTAAAGAGTTGGTTTGAAGGATTTCAGCAGAGGAAGTTTGATTCCCTTCTGGTCTGAACTGGCAGAAGATGTGGTGAAAGGCTTCAGTTTGGTTTTCCGGAGTGTTTGAAGGTGGGAGAAGAGGGACTTTGGCTATTACTGTGTGTGTGCAGGTCTGACAGAGGCAGCAGTCCTATTGCAGGTGGTAGTTCATGATTACTGCTGGATTTGTCAGTGTTTTCTAAGTTGTGACATAACCTTCATACAGAGCATCAGAACAGAGCGTGAGGGTGCGGACTCAGTGTGTGGCTGGAGATGTCAGCCCCAGGGTGCTGGGTCCTGCAGCACGTCAGATGCTCAGCATTACAGTCTGTATCTCACCAAGTCCACTTGGACGCTGTGTTAGACAAATACTGAGGCATCGCAGTGAGTTAACATTTGAGGTGTTTGCCAGCCTCCCAGTCACCACCTGTATGGCCTTCAGCTGCAGGGGAAAGGCACATACTGTGTGTTCGCAAATCTGAATGGAATAATAGTCACTTAAAGGCAGGATTCGTAAGACACAGCCTGTGTTCTTGTAGGTAATGCCTTGCTTTCATTTTTGTGCCACTGATAAACTGCAAGTATCCAATGAATTTCTTCCTGGGGGAACAGTTGGATTTGATGATCTTAAAGGTCTTTTCCAACTTGATTGCTTCTATGATACTGTGAATACCTAAGTGCCAGGAACTGAACAGCTAGTAGTTTAATCTGTACTTAACCTTTGTTTTCTCCTGGATCATGGGCACACAGGAAAAAGATGCTATTATTAATCAGGCAGATAATATACCTTGGAAATTAGAAAGCAAAATAAACCTACACTTAGAAGGGTTTACAACAAGCAAAAGTCATTCTGCACAGCTTTGCTGATCATCTGTCCACGTCGTTCCATCCTAATGCGGTTGATCTTCACTCATTGCAGATGAGTGTTTCTTCCTCAGAGCTGGTGAGTGAGTGAAGCTGCCACCCAGGGATGCAGTGAAGGTCGGAGCAGGTCTTTGGTGTGTATAAAAGGCAGCACACCTGAAATGCAGAGTTGGGGATGAGTTTCTGCTTCTGGTGCCGCAGCAGGGGTGGCAATGCAAAGGGAGGGATATCACTCAAGGGACACACCTGTGAGGCTGAGAGCTTGGTCCTGTATGTCTCAAATCACTCCTCAACAGTTTAATTACAGCTCTCAGCCCATTGCAACTGCAAAGGGAAAACGTGTTAGCAAAAATCCTAGGAAATTCCCCAGTTAAAAATAATGCCTTTTACTAATACATGGAATGGGGTAGAACTCGCATGATTGCTTCACTGTGTCTGGCTGGAAAGTGATAACTCACTGCTGTTTAACAGCTGTGCTGCTGGTGATGCTCTGTCCACTCACTTCTCCCTCCATAACGTTTATTATGGTTTCCAGCTGTTCCAGTTTCCATATTGATCAGGAACAGTGATATGTGATGCACCACTAAGGGATGCTGCTGGGCCTTGGTTCCTGACGATGCCTTGTTCTATTTATGGGTGCCTGTGTGAAAAACAGGGGTTTAGGTTCTCAAGGGTGCATACAACCTCTGTCTTTCTCATTTTGACCTGTCAGGTTTCACACCCCTGCTCGGGTTTTACAGCTCCACGCAGATAAACCCACAGAGTTTGAGGTGATTTTTAGCTAGGACGGGACCTCCTTCTCAAGTGTGGAGCCTGGTGCAGGGCCCTGCAAAGCTCTGGGTGAAACTGAGCCGAATTCTGGCTTTGCCCTGAGCTGAGTGCCTTCAACCATACAATTCTAGACTGTGACAGGGAGTGTCTGGGAGATACAGCTGGGAAATGAAATGGACTGTTTGTGTAGTCCTGGGGTTGGCTGTGTTGTATTCCCAGGGTGACTTAGTTTCACTGATTGCTGCTGTTCAGAACACTCGTACTGGGAGGTCACTGGGCTGCTGCTTATTCAGACCATTAAAACTAGGTGCTGTTTGCTCAGACTGCTTGTCTTGGATGAGTTACACACTTTGGTGACTTGAGCTGGGTGGGCACTAGACCAGAGTGTTTGTCTCTGAACCAACTGTAACCCTGAGCCTATTAATCAGGGACTATTCTGGTGTATGTCCTTGGAGGTTCTGCTAACCAGGAACTTCAGATTATGCCTAAGAGCTGCGCTGAGCCTTGTCACGTCTCTATTAATGATACATCATCCATTCCTATTTCCTGTTTGGAAACCTTCACTGCAAATAATTCTCCTTTCCTGCTGTCACTTGTGTCAGATGTCCCACGTGTTTCTTCTCCTGTTCCCCTGCAGATTGCCGATGACCTGGGCAATGAGAAGTTCTGTGTTGATGCTAGCCCGAGTGGAGCTGGGAACTGGCTGAAGTACATCCGCGGGGCCTGCTCCTGTGAGGAGCAGAATCTGGCCGTGTGTCACCTCAATGACCAGGTATGACGATTTAGCCGTGGTTGTTCTGGAACCTCCCATTCATTCCCATGTTTTCTCTCACACTGTTGCTGCACAGAACCAAGTCTTACTGCGTTCTCTCCTGGTGTTAGTTGGTGGTTCCTTCTTTTAGTGCCATTGAGGATGATTCTTCTAGATTGTGAAGCTCCAAGGGATAAAGGTAGCTGTGACAGTATTTGGTTATCATGAAAACTAAGAGAGTAAGATGCAAATATAGCTAGAAACACATCAGTCCATAAGCATGGGTGTCTGAGAGCTGGTGTGTGCTTTCATCAAACTCAGTGGGTTCACAAGTAGCCAAGGTGCCTTTGGGATGCAGCCCCTTGGATCCAAGCTCTTAGACACCCCAAATAAAACGTCTAGGTTGCAAAACTGAGTTCTTTGTCCTGGTCCTAAGAAACACTGAAGAGCGAATATTGAAGGGAAAGTGGTGGATGTTTTCAGGGCCACTGTCGTTACTCCTCCTTGGAGGGTACGAAATGTTTCACACTTCTTTGCTTTTTATTTAGCTCATAACAGTGAAGTTCCATACTAACAGAAAGGGATGGGGGTGTTTCAGATCACCTTCCTGCTGCTGCCTCTGAGTGTCAGCAGTTTGCTCTCCCCTGCAGTCCAGGGCATTGAGCTGGGTCTGTCACAGACGTGCATGGTTACGGCCAGGGCTGCTCTGTGCTTTGGAAGTGAATCCCCTCCTTTTCCCTGTGGGATATGTTGGGAAAACTGAATTTGTGTCAACTTTGGAGTTTCTTTCTTGTGCCCGAAGGTGCAGTTTGTGCAAGGGGACATTCTGCGGGTGCTGCTGTGCTGAGCACCATGGCGATGCACAGCGCAGCGCTCGGAAGGTTTCAGCTCGATTTCGTTTCGTGTTGATTGCAGGGTACAGTTTTGCTTTCCAAACCAGGGGCTCAAAACGCTGGGGGGGGCTTTACCCTTCCTCTTGAATGGGCATGCGGAGGCTTGGGGTTGTTTGTAAGTCTCTGAAGAACAGCTTCTGCAGTAAAGGGTTATTCACAAAAGAAGCGATCAGCATTGCGATAAGAGCCAAGAGAAGTTTTTAATCAAAACCACTTGCTTTTCAGGGAAAAAAAAATGTCATTTTTTACATGGGGAGAAGGCCCTTTGTGCCTCCCCAGACCACGTTCTGCCCTCCTTTCCACTCCTGTAACTTGGGAATGCTCCCAGGAATGCACAGGGAATTTCCTTGGATTTTTAGTCATGTCATGACAGCCGAATCTGAACCTCTGGGTTTGACTTTTTGTTCCAATTTCCAGGTTAAACCCGATTTAGGGAGCGATGAGCTGAGGCATTTCAGTACCTGCTTTCAGTTGTGAAAGCAGCTTTCAGATGTGAACTAACAGGAGCCACTGTTCTTTATATCTGTTCTGACTCGATAGGTCCTTGGAAAGAGGAAAAGATCCTTCGTTGACTGAGATACTTGTGTTTCTAAAGGGGGACTGAGGAGGAATGCTGAGGTTTGCTTACTGCAGCTGGGAGGTTTTATTTCCTTGTGTTGCTGCTAACAGTAGGCTAACAGTAATCTGGGTCTATGTAGCAAGTACAGTACCCTTGAGGTTCAGGAGGATGCTGCTGCTTTTGTGTGACATATAGTGGAAAAAAGAAGGGCTAACAGCATCTGCAGTGATGGAAAATCGGGTTTATGTTTCATAAGCCAAGCTTGTATCTGTGCGTGTAATTAAGGTAATTTACAAGTGGTTTATGCTTACATAAATATTGGGTGACTGCTCAGGATTCCTGCATATGCAATGCAATGCCTTAAGAAGGGGAAATCAAAAGCAATGTGGCTTAACTGAAACAAAGGGAAGGTGATTCCAAAGGAGGAGAAAAACAGCTGAATAAAAGCAAAACGTGGCCCTGCGCTGTCCTCTGCAGCCGCAGTGAGCACAGATCTCTGTGTCAGTGCCAGGGTGCTGCTGGACTTCACTGTTTGCAGGAGGAGAACGTAAAGCAACGGCTCTTGAGCTCATTGTGGTTGTCCTTCCCCCCTGCTGCAGGTGGTGGGGCTGCGTTTTGATCTCAGGACACGCCGCACTTGTGTGCTCCGCTCTCTAATGCTCTTTATTCCCGAAAGCACAAACGTGGTGCGCGGGGAAGCAGAGAGAAACAGGAGACGTAACTCAGGCGGCAGGTAAACAGGGCTGTTCTGATGAAGGATACCCAACCAACGGGGCAGTGCCGGGCGCTCACCCCACGGCTTCCATCCCCTGCCCTGACCCTGCAGACGTCCCTCAGCCTCTGCTCGGGGCTGTCCTCGCACCCACTGCTCGTTGAGCACAGCAAACTGTTGCAGCCGCAGGCAGGTCACTGCTGCGCTCTGTGCATCCACAGGAGCAGCACAAGTCCCGGGGTCGGCTCCTGATGGGAATTTTTACCTTCCATTTTCCCTTCTTTCTTAGCACTCCGTGCCCAGAGTAACGTGGTAAAACCCAAGCAATGTGCCGTTTCCCTGTGAGAGCACTGCCCAAACCCCACTTGGATTTTTAACTCTTGTGTGTTAAATAAACACGATTAATATTAGGAAAGGTGCCCCTTTTGTTGTGACAAATAAGACGTGATAATGCGTGGTGCTTTGATACGAGCATCAGTGATTGATGCGTGTAAATATTCCTAAGGGGTAGGAAATGTGACGGAGTTCGGTGCACAACAAATAACAAAAGGCAGAGGAAACCCGGCAGCGCTTGTAATGAATTCAGACCGTGGGTCGCATGATGGCAAGATGAAGTTAATTATTACAATGAATCGTTTGATGAAATTAACGTGACTCCAGCAGAACCCAGTTTTCCCCTAATGATTAACGAGGCTTGCTCCGTGGTTCTGGGAGCGCTGTAAGAGACACGGGCTCCGGCACAAGGAGGCACTTTGTTCTGGGAGGCGGAGGGGTCGTGGTTACAATCCCGGAGGACTTTTCCAGTGTCAGAGCATGGACGGAGGAGCTGGGTGAGCCTCGGAGCGTGGCTGGGCTCTGCGGGGCCATCCCCTGCGAGAACCGTCCGTCAGTGGCTCTGGGCAGCTCTTTTTGCTCCTGGCTCGCTCCGAGGGGTGCCACGGGGCGAGCTGTTTTCCGAGCCCAGCCTCAAGCTCCGTGCTCATTCCTGCCCTTTCGCTTTTGGTTTTGTTTTCCCAGGCAGGTTTGCCGTTAAGCTCGGTGCGATTTAGTCCTGGGAAAGCTTTTCTGGTTGAATGAGCGGGAGGGAAGTGCGAATGAGAAGAGTAAGGGGAAAAGGGAGAGTTCTGTACCACTTGGATGGTTCACAGCGAACTGATGGATCCGATCTGTGTCTCGCGGGGAAGCGTGGTCTCAGAGCTAAGTTCACCTCCTCGCATCCGTGCTTGCGCACGGATCTGCCTGTCAGTTCTGTATGGGACTGCTCAGCTGAGCATCTCAGTGGGAAATCCGTCCGTGCTTGCCTCCTTCAGCTGCCCAAGCCCGCGTTCCCTGGTCGTGCATCTCCTAGATGGCATGTAGGATGCGGACGGGCGTCCCTTCAGTGGGAGGATTGGTTAGAGAGCAGTACAAAACAGCGCTGACAGTTCTGCCCAGGGTTGTGCGAGGGCAGGGAAGGGGCTGGGGGAGTCCGGGGCATCCTGCAAGTCACGAGCAGGGATTTAATTTCTCATCTTAAGCATTTGGCCTCTGCTGCGCTTCCACACTCCCCTCGCGTTTCGTGGCCTCTCGGGGGAGCGGAGAACAAACCCGCGCGGACCCCGCCTTCCCCATTGACCGCGCTCCCGAGCAGGGCCGGGGAGCGGGTTCGGTGCCGACTGTCGCGATATCGGCCCCGTCGGCGGGCGGAGCCTGCCCCCTGCCGGGGCGGGCGGGGGCCGCAGCGGGCTCGGTGCGCGGGTCCCGGCTC
>JASSUY010032885.1:10763-48516 GCA_032466535.1 Forpus xanthops
CACCTTCCGCTGCCCACCCGGGTCCGTGCGCGCGCGGAGCGTACGTGGCGGCGGCCCCGAGGGGCGCAGCAGCGTCCGTGCTCCCGGGAGAGGCGGAGTGGAAGCGATGGGTGACGGGGGAATGGTGCCGCGCGGGTCGTGGCCGGTGTCCTGCGCACGGGTTTCAGGCGGCGCTATGAAAGCTTGCCGTGGGCAACCATCACCGACACCGTCGTTGCCAAAGAGGATGGGCTCCGGCGGACTCCCGGAATTGGGAAAGCATACGGAGCGCGCTGAGTCTTTTGGACTTCACGAAGTTCTGATCCTCCTCTTTGCCGCTCTCCCAAACTCCCGTCCTGCCCCCGACTTCCTTCTGTTGCTGTTGGTTGCAGCGCTGCACTCTTGCAGCCTGGATGAGGGGGGTTTCCTTCTCCTTGTAACACTTTCTAAGTGATGCATCCTCGGAGTTTGAGTTCTTGCTGCTTCAGGAAGCCTCTGTGAGCCCAAGTGTCCTTTGAGCCCTGTCCTACCCGTAGCAAACAGCCACTGCGCGGTTCCCATTCCTGGGTTTGCATCATGTAACAAGGCAAGTGCAGCCAGGAGCAGCGTGGAGCTCGGTACCTTCCAGAAGGACCAGGGTCTGTGGTCAGGTGGAGCTCTGAATGGGGTAACTGCTCACCTGGAGGAGCTCAGGGCTTGGCTTTCGGGCTCAGGTCCTAAGGCTCTAAGTGAGGGTAACCTACAACATAATTCTGCGGGCATATGCTAATTCAGGTCTCTAATCATCAGACCAGAGAAGCATCAATTCCATCTGTTTAATCTTCCTTCTAACAAATACAGTGAGCTTACAGGAGGTAGAGAAAACAATGGGAAGGTGGTGTGTGATTTGAAGGAGAGAGGCTGTTACCCTAAATACAGTGTTATTGTCCAAGCTGCATGAACCACTGACACATAGAGAGTGGGGTAAAGGCAGGGACAAAGAGCTCTCAGCAGCAGTTATTGCAGAACTCAAGTGACAGCCCCCCCGATCAGCGGGGATGATCTGAGTTATGGGTTAAAGCATAACATTTAACATGTCTCTCAATTTCTGTTTCTGATTCCCAGATCTATTATAAAGTTATTAAAGAAATTGAGCCAGGAGAAGAGCTCTTGGTGTATTTGAAGGAAGGTGCTTATTCACTTGGGAACATGGCGCCCAGCATGGAAGGTAAGGCCTCCCTTTGCCGGACAGGACTCTGCACGTCTCACCAGCACAGCTGGAATGTTGAGGTCCTCACTCAGTGCTGAGCTGGGACAAAGCCCTGATCCAGGACCTGCCCCTCCTGTCACTGCTCACGTCTTGTGCTCAGTTTCACTCTCAAAGATAGCCAGTTCTATTAACCTCAAGGCATGCAACAGTTTAATTTGCTGCTTCTCTTGGTGGCACACTGATTTGGAATATGACTGGAGGTGCCTTTTGAATCCCCAGTGTCCCCATATTTCTTTGGGTTTAATGAGAATGGTTCAGACCGTCCCAAGGCCTGTGAAATACTGGTCCCTAGTGCCTCAGATTACATGGAAAAAGGGGATGTGGGCAAACGTTGGAATTGTCATTGCTAGAGAATTATGTGCTGGAATACAGACACCTCTGAAACCCTGAAAGTGAGTGCTTTTCTCAACAATGTGAGGGAACATGACTTTTCTCAAACGAAGAGATGATGAGGGTGTATGACTCGTCTTCCATTCATTCCTCGAATGTAGAGCCTGCTGCAGGCTTCACGTTATTATTTATGACTAATTTCTATGCACACTTTCTCTACCACTGTTTTTAAACCATGAGTTGGAAACCCTGTTCTACGTAATGAATCGCTGCAATTTCACTCGTCCCACCTGGGCATCTGCAGTACATCTGTGCTCTTCACCTCTATCTCAGTATAATCTTCAGATTCACATTTGTGGTGGAACTCTTGAAGGGTGTAGAATATTAACTGCAGTGTTCCTGCAGAGGTGGGTGGTTTGAGGGTTGGTGCTGCTGAAAGCTCTGTTGCTGAAGGTCCAGGGCTGAAGTGATGTCAAGTTTGGGATTCTTTTTTTAGCCTTCTTCCGCCCGGAGTTAATGATTTTCTTGAGACCAGCACACAGAGATGAGTAATTGCTGTTTCCAGTGAGGGAGTAGCACGGACCGTTGTTTTGATACCAGGGAGAAACCAGAAGGAAACACAGCACTTTTGCATTCAGTTTCTTATAAGCTTTTATTTGAAGGAGCAGAAAGCGCTCCTTGTTTCCCACCCTGTGTAACATCTATCTGTGTCTTCCTGGCAGTGCCTGTGCTTTTGCTGCATAATTGCTTTCAAATCGAATAGGCCAACATTAAGTGTTTGACTTCTTCCCACTTTCTGCTTCGCTGTCTCCCTGCTGCCTCCCTCACACCCCCATCTCCAGCCTGAATTCACACCAAAGAAAATGCAAAATTGCTCAGCACAAAGATAATTATCATAAAAATCTTTTCTGCACACCCCAGCCAAACACAGCAGAGCCCTTATCACTGCAGGAATTTTGAGTAGGGCACTCGAACTCCTTTGAGATTCAAGTCTGGTAGATTAGCATGTAGATGCCACATAATTGTGTTCCCCTTGGTTTCTCTGAAAGCTATTAGGCACTGATTTATTTTTCTGCTACATTCCTGCTTTGTCCTGAGTGTTGCTGATGGAACTCCAGATAGGCACAGAGAACCCGGGATCTGACAAACAAGACGTGGGGAGCAGGCAGCAGTTTTTATGTTACTGGATTTTCCTTTCCTTTGTATCCCCTTCTCCCTGTAAGGTACCAGAGTGGAGCCTGCGTTTGAAGGGCGCTGTTGTCATTTGTGGTGCTTGAGGAGAGAAAGAAACTTTAATGAGAACTTGTTTCGAGGGGGCTTCAAGAAGATAAAAACCCAACCCAATAAACCTGAAATCTACAAACTGCGTCTGATGCAGGGGCAGAAAATCCATAGCTCCTCAGCTGAGTCCTGGGCCTCCTTCCTTCCTTAGGGTTTGTTTTTGCAGGGTGATGATCTGGCCCTTAGCCTACAGGTCAGTTCCTTTCCCTGCAGCACTATTTACTGAGGTCTGATCTGCAGCATTCGAAAGTTCAGAAGTGGAATGCCAGGGGAATGGGTGTTGGACACTGATGTGACACAATCAGCTCTACGGGGCAGTCAGTTCTTCCTCTGCTTAACCTGAGCACCCAAATAGCATTTGCAGCATGAATACCACGTGGCTGCAAGGCTTTTAATGGTAGTTTTGTCTGTTCTCGAATTCTTCTCAGTAAAAATTTCTTTTTCCAAGCCCTAATATTCTGAAGCACATAAATCTCTTTCCCTATCATCCATCTTCTCTGTCTATGAAGAAGCTGTTGTCTTGGGTGATGGAAGAGGAGCGCTGTTGTAGCTCAAGCACAAGCCTATACAGAGTGCACGGGGTTTCTCAGTTTAGTGACATGTAAGAGCTGTAAAGTCTGTGTAGCTCTGATAGCAGGCAAGTGCAGAAGCACTGTGACAGTTATTACTGAGGCTGTCAGTGTATTTGTCACTCTGTAATCTGATAGAAAGGACAAAAATGCATTATTCTCATTGATAACAACAGGTTATGTACTCTGGGGAGATGCCTGTGAGTCCATCTGCAGCCAGGTATGCAGTAAGCTATGCTCAATGGCTGCTTTTCCAAACGAGTGGATGTGTGGTTCCTGGAGGATAGTTGGGCAAAGGAAGATCCAGTTAACCCTGTGGATCTCAGGCTGCAGGAGGAAGTGCTCAGTGCAGATCTGCAGAAGGTATCTGGATGTGTTTTCTGGGGAGTCAAAGCAAAAAGGAAGGGAAAAGGCCATTTCCTCCAAGTTTTCAGGTCTGGGAATTGCCATTTGGAGCTGATAGGCGCTGGGAGTTCCATAGAGCTTCTCAAGAAGCAGTTCCCAGGCTGGGGGCCTTTGGTTGCCTCTGCAGAGAAGCTTCTCATGCTGAGCCATTGCTGTGTTATGGAGGAGCAAAGAGGGGAAGCAGTCAGTTTGTGGGTGAACTCGGAGGCAGGCAAAGCTGTGCCAGGACAGCTCCACGTTAGCTGGAGTTAGTGAGGGGTTTATCCTGTAACTGCACAGCTCAGTGGCTGCGTGAGTCAGATGAACTTGTATCCCATGTACCAAAAGTGAGGTCACGGCTGTTGGTGCCAGTGACACTGAGGGCAGCCTGAGGTCTGAGGCTCTGAAACCGCTGTGCTGTAGCAGAGGAACACTTGTTCTGGAGCTGATGTGCTTCGCTGATGATGAGTGATGCAGGAGGAGATGGCTGCCTCAGCCCATACGGTGTGTATGCTTCAGCACTTGATGCTGTCAGGCTTGTCTCTTCTCACCCTAATGATGGATGTATGGAAAGAAAAGAGGTACCTGAATGCACCGAAGCCAGCCCTCACCCATCCCATGCTGCTCTCACACTGGGGATAATTTGGGTTCATAGACACATGCAGATGAAAAGTTGCATTCTGCCAGGTGACTGCATGCTTCACGCTGCTGTTACCAGTAAAATGCAGTAACGAGGCATACCATGATACTACAGGTCCCTTTTTCCTCATTACAAAGTAGTTTAGATTATTTAATGGTAGGTTCTACACAGTCTCTCAATACTGCTGGGTAGTTCTTTATATCTTCATTTCCAGGTTTCCTGCCCCAGGGACATAACACACATGAGATGCATATTGGTGTGCTAGTAAACAGCACTTCTCTAAGGCGTAGAGCAGAGCCTGATCCACTTCACTGTGAGGCTGCTGATAGCAATTTCAGAGTATATGATCTGTCAAACGGAGTTGAAATGGGTAAGATTGGGGGTATTTTCTTCCCTTAGGTCTAGTTTTTTAGTCAAAATCCCTTCCCACCCCTGCAGGAAAATGTTGACCTGGTGGCTTTTATTGCTTTTACATCCCTCTCTTCTGCAAGCCAGGAAATCCCAAAGCACCTCTGTACCGTATTAGCTCCCTGTGTAAATGGGGTATAGTGGCACCAGACACACTGCTTGGATGAACAACCAGAGCTGCTGCTTGGGCCGTGGTGCTCTTTTCTCCTTCAGCTGCGTGTGACTGCTCCCAGCTCGTGAGCATGTCAATACTTTCCGTGTAGGTGTGGACCACTTTGGGTTTCATCTGCCCACGTAGCTGCGCCGTGGCAGCTTAAGGGATCTGCTCTGAGTCAGCGCAGCAGCACGTCGCAGGCTCCCCAGCGTGCAGGGGCACGGGGTGAAAACCACAGGGGCTGAGCAGGCTGTGTCGAGAGAAGCAGCAAAGGGAAAGCAGTGCCCACGTGCAGGTGGGAAGCGCCTGTCTCCGGGTGATGCTGCCTTGTGCCGTGGCAGCCTTTTAACAGAATTAACCCTGGTTTGTATAAAACACGGTTTCAGGCCTGAAAGCAGAGTGAGTGGTTGTGATTGTGCACATCTGGGCAAACCAAGGGTTTCCTGAAAGGTTGTCGGCTTTGAAAACGGCTCCAGGCAGGGATCGGCCACATCACCCCCTTCCCTGCAGAGCAGCAGGGATGGATCAGATCCATCACAGCGCTGCCTTTTGGCTGCATCACTGGGAGTCTTTCTGCTCTTCCCTTGAGCTCATGCATTTTACCCCAAGCTTTTCTTTTGGAAGTCATCAGGAAAAGGGAACAGCACTTAGTCCGAGGCAGAGCCCGGGGTGCAGAGGAAGAGGGTGAGGAGGGCAGGTCACTGGGAAGCTGCTGTTCCCGGCTGGAGGAACCCAGAGTTATCCCCACTCCCTCGCAGAGATTGTTCTCCTGGAAAATTTACAGCTCCGAGCCGCTTGTTTGGCTTGGCACTGTGGTCAGGATGCTGCCTTGTAAACTTAATAATAGCTGCCCTCTTTTTAATTTGTTTGACCTTGACTGCAGTAATTTATTATGTGCATTACATCTTTCTCTTCTTTTTTTTTTTTAAGACAAAAAAAGGCAAAACCAGCAAAGCGTTAAAGGCAAAACAGCAAAGCATTAAAGCATTTGGCTGCCTTTGCTTTCCTCCATGGAGCCCTGGTCTGGAGCTCCTCAGGTTCCATGGCTCGCTGTGCTCTGCAGTTGTGCCGGCTGAGTCAAGGGCTATCACTACAAAGACGTTGTCTTAGAAAGGAGCTTCCCCCGGTCTGTGCTGTGGCAGTTTGCTTCTCCGGTGCCTGCCAGAGCAGGGTTTGTTCCCTTTTTCCCCTGGTGTCACCTCCTGAGGAAAGGCTTGCTCCTGTTTCCCAAAAACCTCATTGCAAGCAAACGCAGCGCTCCAGGATCACCCTTGGTTTTGACGTGTCTGCTAATTCTTGTAGGTCTTAACGTGTTGGCAGAGGCCAGGACACAAAGAGCACGAGATCTCTTCTGGTTTGATGATTGCTGTTTCTCTCTCAGTGCTCAAAGTGGAAGCCTTGTGCTGGCCCGGCCTGCCTGGCTTTCTCCCCCCTCTCACTTGCAGCCCTCTCTGTTCGATAGATCCTCACAGGGTATTACCTTCTCTTCACAAGCTCAGTGTTAGGTGCAATAATGAGACTTCCTGAGGCGCAAGTCAAAAGCGTTTTGTGTGTGTGTTGCAGAAGAGCACTCGTTCCGCTGCGAGGACTGCGATGAACTGTTCCAGTCCAAGCTGGACCTGCGGCGCCACAAGAAGTACACCTGCAGTGCTGTCAGCTCCCTCTATGAGAGCCTGAGTGACGAGATCAAGCAGGAGGGCCTTGGAGATGGACAGGTCTATGAGTGCAAAGACTGCGAGAGGATGTTCCCCAACAAATACAGGTACCGCTCAGCTGCAGGCCCTCCCCTGCCTGCCCCTCTCTGTGCCTCTGGTGATGGATCACACAGGACAAGGCAGGGCTGGGTGGCTCAGACCTTTCCATAGGGTTAAGGAGTGTTGGGTTTAGATCCTTCAGTGTCGTTTGCTATTGGACAGCACTTTATTTCCCCTTGGTTTCATCGACTGTGATGCTTTCATTACTCCTCAGCAGAAGCATCCGCAGATCATTGGCACTGTAAAGCTTCAAGGCTTACTCTCTGGATTCCCTTTGTCAGGGCTGTGACACTTTGAGAGACCCATTCTCATCCATGCGGCTCCCATGTGAGCGGGTTCTGAGGGACAGCATGGGTGACAGGTTCTGCTGGTGTTTGTGTGAGCACCTCTGTATGTCATTCTGGTCATTTGAGATCAGTGAGTGTAAAGAGATGTCATTGCACTGAGAGCTCTTCACGTGGTGATGACCCCTCTGCAGAAGCAATTAAAAACTTGCATTCCAGTCAAACTTTCAGTGTTTTTTGAGAAGGAAAAGGTTCCTCTAAGGGTTTTGTAGTCACCAAGTGCGTTTGTCATGGAAGTGTGAAGAGAGAAGATGGGATGTTCCCTGCCTCGCTTTACTTGCAGTCATTATTCAGTTGTTATTGTAAGACAGCTCTAAACGAGGTCGAGTTAATTTCCAAAAGGAAAAGTTCTTTTGCTCAATAAGCTTTAATTGAACGTGTGCCTCTTCCAAGCAGAGTGTGATAGTGGTAACATACAGCTTAAAGCAGAGATCTCGGAGCTTTCTGATCCATTTCCAACCTGAGACTCAGATGGTTAAATATTAGGAGCCAGTTTTAAGAACTCGAGGGGGTTTTAACCCTTTTAGGCTCGTGTTTATTTGCATTTTAAGGCTTCAACCCCTGAGCTATGTTTTCAAGGTTTTCCTCACAGCATAAGGACGTGAGTTTGCTCTGTTACCGGGGCTGAAGTTCTCACTTCAGTCGAGCCCTTAGATGAACAAACAGCACACACAGCAAGAGTTGTTATAAACTTGTGAGAGCTGGCAGTCCTTTTGGCATAAAAAGGGCAAAGCCATCGAGCTTTGAGCCAGCGTCAGACCTGTTTCATTTCAGTTACAGGTATAAAAGGTGATGTTCACCGGCATCACTCATTTTGAGCTTAATTATGTTCCTTTCAGATCCTTTATCTAGGTAAGTGAAGGGGAAAATCTCTCTTAAAAACATAGAGAAAGGTGAAGCACAAAGAGCATTCCAGTGGTTTATCTGTCCTGAACAGAGCTTGGCTCTTGGCTGCGTTGTGGGCACTGTAAAGGGAGTAACAGATACTGCCTGCCAGCAGTACCTGTGCAGTGGGTCTGTTGGCACAGTTGGATGTCTTTGTTCCTCGCCTCGTGTTTCTACCTTGGCCGCTTTCGGTTTGACACCAGGAGACTGCAGTTCCCTTCATTACTTTTACCTGATGAGAAGAGGAAACTTCCTTTAAATGCTTTAAATATTCATGATTTTAGTAGAAATTGTCATTCTTCGACCTCTCTGATGGCGACAGAAACTTTCCCCTCCTCAGCTTCCAGCACTCTGGAGCTTTTGTGTTCATGTAGGAACGAGCCCTTTGAAATGTGTGTGTCCCCTCTTTGTGCCATCTGTGTGCTTCCTGGCTCCCCTTGCCTTGGAGGAGACCCAAACCTGGGTCTGTTTGCAGGGGTTAAGAGAAGCAGAAAAACTGCAAATCCCTTTTCTCCTTTAGTGGTTACTTACGCCCCTTTCTTAGTGAGTAAGATCTTCAGTCATCGGTGAAGCTGCTTCTGGGTGTTCAAATGAGGAGGCTGAGCTCAGGCCCCCATTGCCCTTGGGTTTCATGGAGAGCCCTTTCCAAGCTATTGCCAACTGCTTTCAGGTGATCGGGGATGCTCCAAGGTTCTACCCACAGACCTGTGCGCCTGGAAAACATTAGGAAATGTTTGGGTTGGGATTTTCTAAGGCAAGTAATAGAAAGTTCATACTGGTTTTGACAGGAGAAGGATAGAGTGCGCACCATCACCATCAGCCTGATGGATTTAGTGGAGCTGGCAGAGAGTGTGCGCATCTATCCCTCCCCATCAATCCTGCTGCATTTTATGTACCCAGAAAGGCACTAAACCACTGAATCTCTCCAGTCTGTGTTCCTAGATGGCCTTATAATTTTTCAGAAGTTAATACAGATCAAATCAAGAGTGCCACTGGGGAACTGAAATTGAGCATTTAGCAGCTGACTAAATAAATAAATGTTTTGCTAATCCCAGTAGGTACTTGCCTCTAAACAGCATATTAGTTTGTCCATATTTGCTCTAAATAAACTCATAAATCACAGTTAGCAGGAGCGTAGTTTTGTGTATGTATATGAAAGGTATAGATTTCTTTGTATGGGTAAAAAAGTCTGCAGCACGAAGAACATAATTTCTTTAACAAAATGAATATTGCTTCTTTAAAATGAGTGGATTGGCGGTTTAGAAAGGGCATGTTCATGAATATTAACTACCTCTTCTGGAGGAAGAGGAGGTCCTTCAACGGAGGAGCAGGCTGGTGGCTGATCAGATCTGTATGTAGAGCTGCAGTCCCACCAAGCCCACTTGTGATGGAGCCAGCTTCTACATGGCTGCCCCTGAGTGCCAGAAAATCCTTCAGTGCACAAAGGTGTCCATGCAGTTGGTCTTTACACAGAGAATTTCAAAGGACCCATGTCAGGCCCATTCTGCTGCACCTTGGGCAGGTCCCACTGGGGATGCCAGTCCAAAGATGCTATGCAAAGAGAGACAGAACTGTGTGTTCCTGAGGCAGGACAAGGCTAATTCCTGGCTTTCCAAATGCCTCGGGCTCCATGGCTAACCTGCTGTGAGGTTGTCCTGTGGCATTTAATGAGGAGTGGCAGGATCTTCCAGTAGTGCTTAGTTTTGATGTTCCTATAAAGCATGCAGCCATGCTTTAAAGTTCCATAGGAATGGTTTCATATTGATCTGTGGGGATTCCAGGCAGGAGCAGGTTTTACAGGGGTTTGTCCTCCATCCGAGCTCACAGTAGGGACGAGCACTTGTAACTCCTGTTAAACTGTGGTGAAGGATGTGGGTTTTCATGCTTGGTTTCTCAGGGCTGGCCTGAGAGCTGTGGGATGGCTCAGTATGGTTTACATCACTTGGCCTTCAATGGAATGGACCCCAGTGCTCTCTGCGTGCCCTGGTGCCACCAGCAGGGTGTCACACTGGGTCTGGGGCTCGGTGAGTCCCACAGGCCAATCCATAGGGATGGTACTTGGGAACTGGAGCACCTCTGTTCCTCTGCAGACCATCCCTGCCATGGCCCTGGACCAGCAGCCGCTCTGCTTTGCCACCATCCTCCAGGTTGGGGAGAAGCTGCCAGTTGGCAGAGGTTGAAATTGCCGAGTTAAGTAATCAAAGATGTCTGACATTTAGGAGTGAAATGTGTTTGCACCTTATCACGTTTCTCTCCAACTTTAAGTTGCTGTGTTCTGCGAAGCTGTGGGCTTTGTGCCCACCCAAACGGCAACGTGATAGTCTCAGCAGCAACAGCTAATATCTTGTCTTTCCCTGAGGGGATGCCGTAGAAGCCTTGGTCACAAAGTGCTCATTTTTCCCTCCAGGAACCTGCAGGGTCAGGTCTGGTTTTACCTTCCTTTTCCCCCTTGTAAATGGACTCAGGTAGTTAATAAGAAGTACCATAAAACACAGCGACATTCTGAGGCAGAACAGGGCAGCTTCCATCTGTGGAGTAAATGCCAAGAAAACAAAGGAGAGGCTATTTGTGTGTCCCTGACCCTCTCATGGTCCATGTGCTGCTCAACTCCTTTACACAAAGGTTGGTTCTGGACCCCCCTGCCTACCCTATGGGTCTGCACTGGTTTCTCTGTCATCATCTCTATCTTGGTTTCAAGCCTCCCTGATATGGGGCAGGAGGCCTGTAGCAGTGTGCACCTTCCATGTGTGTCCAATCCATGCCTGCCATTGAGGTCAGCTTGTCTCTTTCTTCCCCAGCCTGGAGCAGCACATGGTAATCCACACCGAGGAGAGGGAGTACAAGTGTGACCAGTGTCCCAAGGCTTTCAACTGGAAATCCAACCTGATTCGGCACCAAATGTCTCACGACAGTGGGAAACGGTTTGAATGTGAGAACTGTGTTAAGGTACGGTACAGAGCGTGGTGATGGGGGCAGCTTTGTCTGGGCGAGGGCGCTGGGACCGAGGGAAAGGGGTCTGGAGGACGGGTGACACGTTCTGGCATGGTTTGGTGGCCTGGCATGGTTTGGTGGCCTGGCATGGTGAGGGGATGCAGGTTGAGTGGTGCGCCCAGCCAGCATCTCTTTTAGGATGTGGAGCTCAGCCTTGCCGTGAGCAGCTCACCTTGGCCTTTTCCCAGGTATCAGTGTCTGCAGGGATGGGGTGAGCTCTGTGCAGGGCAGACAGTGAGCACAGCACACATCAGAGGGCGAATGGGCAGCTCAGCACAGCTCTGCCCTGCCCGGGTCCTCACCATTTGCAATGAGAGGCGACTTCCTTGCCCCCCTGGTGCCAAGGTCCGTGGTGCCCAGCGCCAGCATGCAGCCAGGCTGTCACACACACGCTCCCCTCCCCTCGCTTGGTTTCCCTTCTCTCACAGCCTTTCCTCTCGCAGGTATTCACCGACCCCAGCAACCTCCAGCGGCACATCCGCTCCCAGCACGTCGGCGCACGGGCTCACGCCTGCCCGGACTGCGGCAAGACCTTCGCCACCTCGTCTGGCCTCAAGCAGCACAAGCACATTCACAGCACTGTCAAACCTTTCATATGTAAGTTGTCACGGCCATCACGGAGCTCTGCCTTGGGCTGTAATTGCACGTATCCTGCAGGGCCCCCCGGTACGCGCTGTCCCTCTGTGAGCAGCCGCGGTAATTTTATAGGTCAGAGCACAAGATGAAATTCCGCAGTGATTTTTTTCCCCCTCTTCTCTTTTTTGCCCTGTTTTTTCAGCAAACATTGGTGGCAGGTTCTGCCTCTTTGACATGTTAAAAGCGGAGTCTCACAGCAGTCCCGGCGATGCCATTTTCTCGTATCTTTTCCTTTCTCTCCTCTTTTTTCCTGGCCTTAATCATTCCTGAATGCTCGTGTGGGTGATAGAAATAAAGAGCTGACACAGCCGGATCGAAACGGTGTTCAGGGGCACCTCAAAGGGTTTGGAATAGTCACAGGGATGACGAGGTGTTCTTTAAAAAGAGGGGGTTTTCCTTCCTTATTTACTGCATCTTTCATCTGGATAATGCTTGAAAGCCAAATAAATAGCAGATTAACGGTGTCCTTAGCGCTCTCTTTCATGGGTTGTTTCCAAAAGGGCATTTTCCCTCGGGAGCCATCCGTCTCCTTCCCTGTCATTCTCAGGCCCGTGTGTTTTTTTAATTGACACAGCACCTATTGGGTTTTGATAACTGTGCAGAAAGGTGGACGGTGTCACAACAAAGCCATAGAAACTTTAGGGACCACTTCCTGACACTCCTCAAGCACTGAACAGGATCTGGGTTTGATTCCAGGCTTTGATGTTTAGGTGGGGAAGCCACTGAGCCCCCTTCTGCCTTTTTTCCCCATTGGTATAATGGGAACAGTATGCAGGAGTATCCTGGGAGAGTCGTTTCATTAATGCGCTCCGAGATAATCAGATGGGTGTCAGTGGAGGAAGAAAAAATACTCTTATTGCTCATTTTGATGCAATCTTTCACTTGCTGACGGGCACATGAAAGAGATAATTTGAATCTCATAGCACTGCTGCAGCGAGATGAATGATTTCTTCTCATAATCTCCTCACTCTCACCTCATAAGAATTAGGGAGTTGTCAGTCTAAATCAGTGTGTAAACCAACCGGAGACTGATTCTGCCTAGTTCAGATGGGCCAGGTGGAGTCACATGCGTGAGTATGGAATCCATTAGCAGCTTCAGGATTCGCTGGGAAGTCGTTCCTTCCCGTTAAGTGGAAGAAAAGGGTTTTTTGGGGGGGTTGTTTGGTTTTTTAGAGTATTATATTTGGCTTTCAAAAAACTCCAAACCTGTAGCTTTATAGGTGCAGAACACAGGGCAGGAAGAGGGAACATTGCATGGAGTCACTGAATCGTTGTAGAACTGGAGACTTCAAACGTTCCAATTTGCCCTATTCTACAGGGATGATGAGAGCTCTCACAGCTATAGCGCTTTTCTGCAGGGAATTCTGCGCAGTGTTGGGTGTATTTAACAACTCTTCCTGGGGCGGAAAGTGGAAGAGAGGAACCCGATTCCCTTGGAAGATTCCCTTTTGTTATCCTTGGCTTTCTTACTAAGTTTTGCCATGTGGGAACAGTATAGCTTCTATTTGATCCTATTGCAAATACGTTAAAAATGACACCAGCGCCACGAACACGGTGTTGAGCCAGTGCAAGCTGTTCCGAGTGCTCACGGTTGTGATACAACCTGCTGAAACCCATCAGCCACTTATTACCTGTGGCTGTGTGTGTCTTCTAAACCACGGTTTAGTGTCACTCGGCACGTGGCACGGGAGGTGGTTAAACTTGGAAAGGGGGAATTGTGTTCTGGGAGGAAAAAATATATGAACATCTTTCAAAGGAATCCTGAATGTAAATCCTGAAGATGTAGGGAAAAAAGCAGAGGGAAAGTCATGCTTGTGTGTAGCTGTCTGTAAAGGCGGGAGGGAGGAAGGAGGGAGGAAAAGAGGGAAGGAGGGAAGGACCGCTTCATCATGGAGTTGGAGGACGGGTGTTGGGAGAGCTGGCGTTTGGGCCTTTGCCTGCCCAGCTCCCAACAGTACACTCTCCCTCTGTTTGTCTCGGTTCCCACATTTACAGTAGGGTGATAGCAGCAGTTCCCTGGTGAAAGAAGTGTGCTGGTTCACCAAGAAGCAGGATTTATTCCTACAGTGAAGGAGGCATCAGCTAATGAAAAGTTACAGCGTTTTGATGTAGAGAACACTTTGGGTGGGGTTTTTTCTCCCTTTGCCTTGTTCCTTCCACACCAGCAAAGCCTGCAGGTGAAAGAGGTCATAGAAACTCACATTTTGAAAGCTTGGTATTTCCAGGTCGTTAAAGAGCACACTGATGTGGCCTTAACTTAGCGCTGCCAGGGTGTCCCAGTGACTCAGTGAGTATAAGATCACCCTCCTTCTGGCTGAACTGAGGCCTGGCTGGCACAGTATTTATAGAACATCCCTGTGGAGTGGTTACTTACTCTTAATGGCATTAAAGAAAGGATAGGTTTGGTTAAAGGTGTCAAAGTCATTCCCCCTTCAGCCTTCAGTGCTTCCTGCCATGCCAGGACTACAGGGAAAGCGACTAGCTCATAGAAATAGGTATTATTATACTGCATTGTTATCTATTGAAAATCCCCACTCAGATTTCTGTAGAGCTGTTTCTGGAGATATCCTTTGGGAAGATGGTTTGTCCAGAGGGAATGGCGGTGGTAGCCCCGGCCTGGCAGGTGGGTGAGGGCTTGGGTTGGATGCAGCTTTGCTTTTACATCCTCGTCCAGACTTCCTGGGGCTGCCTCTTTACCTGTAACAAAGATCCCAGCGTGGTGAGGCTGAGTCCTGGATAAACCCTTAGCGAGGGAGGCGCATTTCCACGTCCTTGTGGAGGCCGGATGGCCTCAGCCTGATTTTATCTGGGGAGAGCTGAAGCAGAACAGCTTAATGGTGGGATGACTTAGCAGGAGAAATGTGGAGGCGTGTTTCCCAAGGTCTGGACCGTGTGTAACCTGCTTGTTATCTCTTCAGTCCTTAGGGATGTGAGAATCTGGGGCAGGGTGGAAGGGGTGGGTGATGCTGGGGAAGCTCCTGGTGAACTCCCGCCACGTCCTGTTAATTTCATATGGCTTTTGTTGTTGGTTTCTGTTGACGCTTTAGGTGAGGTCTGTCACAAATCCTACACACAGTTCTCCAACCTGTGCCGGCACAAGCGGATGCACGCGGACTGTCGCACCCAGATCAAGTGCAAGGACTGCGGCCAGATGTTCAGCACTACCTCCTCCCTCAACAAGCACCGGCGCTTCTGCGAGGGCAAGAACCATTACAACCCGGGGGGCATGTTTGCCCCTGGCCTGCCCCTCACACCCACTTCCATGATGGACAAATCCAAGCCCTCTCCCAACCTCAATCATGCCAGCCTGGGGTTTAATGATTATTTTCCATCCCGCCCGCACCCGGGGGGTCTTCCATTCTCACCTGCCCCCCCGGCATTCCCTGCCCTCACGCCGGGGTTCCCAGGGATTTTCCCCCCCTCTCTATATCCCAGGCCCCCCTTGTTACCACCCACACAACTGCTCAAAAGTCCCCTCAACCACACTCCGGACGCAAAGCTCCCGAGCCCCCTCGGGAACCCAGCACTTCCTCTGATCTCCGCGGTGAGCAACAGCAACCAGGCCACTTCCGGAGAGGAGAAATGTGAAAGCAGCCTGGAAAACTCCTACCTGGAGAAGCTAAAAGCCAGGAACAGTGACATGTCCGACGGCAGTGACTTTGAGGATGTCAACACCACCACAGGCACAGATCTGGACACCACTACTGGCACTGGGTCCGATCTGGACAGTGATGCAGAGAGTGACAGGGACAAAATGAAAGATAAGGGCAAACAGATGGAGAGCAAGCCAGATTTTGTCAGCAGCTCTGTGTCTGCAAGTTCCACCAACAACACGAGTGAGATCCCTCTCTTCTATTCCCAGCATTCCTTCTTTCCTCCCCCTGAAGAGCACTTGCTGCCTACCACGGGAGCAGCCAATGACTCTATTAAAGCTATTGCCTCCATCGCAGAGAAGTATTTTGGGCCTGGCTTTATGGGGATGCAGGAGAAAAAGATGGGTTCGCTCCCATATCATTCCATGTTCCCTTTTCAGTTCCTCCCCAACTTCCCCCATTCACTGTACCCTTTCACGGAGCGGACCCTCAATCACAACTTGCTGGTCAAGGCAGAACCAAAGTCACCCAGGGACCTCCACAAAGTGGGCAGCACCAGCTCAGAGTCACCCTTCGATCTCACCACAAAGCCAAAAGAGATGAAGCCAGTCTTGCCGCCGCCGAAGGTCCTGCCAGCCCCGTCCTCAGGAGAGGAGCAGCCGCTGGATCTGAGCATCGGCAACCGCATCCGAGCCAGTCAGAATGGAGGCAGGGAGCCGCGGAAAAACCACATCTATGGGGAGAGGAAGCTGATGGCAAGTGAAGTCTTACCCAAGATTTCCCAGTCTCAACTGCCTCAGCAGCCATCCCTGCATTATGCTAAGCCATCACCCTTTTTCATGGACCCCATATACAGGTATTAACATACCCTGCCTTAAGCGTTTCCTCTATCGAGCTGGTTTTCTCGCTGTCAGCACCACTTGAGGCAGGGTGGGACGTAGGTTGGTCAGAAGGAGCAGTGAAGGTCCGCTCCAGCTGAGTGTACTTCTCCTTTGTCACAGCACTTTGAATTCTCTGAATCAGAAGGGCCTCCTCACGGTGAGGAGTGCTCCTGATCGATACGCACTGAGCACATCCTTGTTTTGATAACGAAGGAACTTGACCTATTTAAGGACTCTCCCACGAGCCAACGCTAAGATGGCACTTCTGCTGGAGAGATTCCAGAGGTTTGGTTCGATAAGAATGCAGAGTTCAGCTGCCTCGGAGCCCGGACTCGCATGGCTTGGGAATGAGTCAGGAGCCCTGGGAGCCTGGAAATGCAGCTCTCCCACTGCCTTACTTGATGGCCTTTGTGAGCTGTTTCACCTTTCTTCCTCCTCTCCCCCTTTTTTCCTTCTAATTCCTGTTCTTAGAGTTTTCCAGTTCATAGGAACTGCTGCTGTGGATCAGCCTTCTGAAACGTTTTTAGGTCTGGAGTAACGTGTGCTGTGTAAACACATGGTAACGTGTTATTACCTGCATCTCTCCCATATACACTGCTTGCAGACTTAATCTGTTTTAGAAGATAACAAAGGGTTTTGAGTTCCACTTGAAGCTGCTGCGTTTTGAGGAAGGCCCCGTCCATTAGGTCATGCCTAGAATAAGCTGAGCATGGAAGGCATGCGCAGAGCAGATGGGATGGAGTTGCCCAAATGCCAGTTCAGCTTCCAGAAGGAAGGAATTCAGGTGTAAAGGGAAGACTTGAGCCTTCTGTTGGTATAGTGCTTTTTATAAAACCTGTGTCTAAAGGAAAATTGTTTTAAATCAAATTAGTTCAAGCTTTACAGTGAGGGTACCAGCAAGTTTGTGTATTACCCATCCGGGCCCTGGCACTGCCTTGGTTATCCTTCTGCAACAGATGAACTGTATTTGTCACGTAGCAGATACCATTTGCTTCTTCTTAGCGAAGTCCACTGCAAAGAGGTTCGCTGGCCTAGTTTGATTTGGACTTTAACATGGCAATTAATGCTCCCTTAGGCTGGGATGCATCATAGTGTCCTTTTTGGTAATTGGGTTTGGCCTGGAGGGCTCCTGGATTTGGTGTCTGTAACTGCACAGGCAGCTCCTGAAAGGAGATGGTTTGCTCTTGGTTACTCGAGCTAAATATGAGTGTTGCAGGGTTGCCTCGCAGTAACCCAACTATGGAAGGGTCACGGATGTGCAGCAGGAGCTGCTGGACAGCCTCATAGTCGCTGCAGTGCGATGGTGTCAGCACTGGGGTGGTTCACTTGACAAAGGACCACGAACAACAGCGCGTGGTGTGTCCTTCCCCGGGCTGGGGCAGGAGAACAGCACCTATGTCACCACCACACTGCGTTGTACGGCTGATAACTGTGGGAAAAAATGATGTCAGTGTCTAGGCAGGCCAAGGAGCTGTCAGCCGGGATGAGGATTAGGGAGCCCTCGGTGCTTGCTATTAAGAACGTGTCTCTCGCTGTGCCAGACTTGCAGGGTTGATGCCGTGATGCTCACTCACACATTTGCCATCTGTGATGGAAACGCTGCATCACAGCCTGGGACATGTGGTGCATTCTGCCCCAGGACCACCACGGTCATCTCCTCCTGGAGACATCGGGGATGATGTAAACAGCCCCGCGTTTATTTTTGTACGTTGGGGAGCAAACTAAGTGGGATGGAAAGGCAAAAGCTTCGCGTTAGTGCAGGGTCCTGCCACCTCTGGGCAGTCTCAGTAGGAACGTTAAAACAACATGGGTTGGAAAAGCCGTTGCCAATTAAAATAGCAGCCTCGGGAAAACCGTAAAGGTCCAGAAGACAGATGGAAGTGAAGGATGGGGGCATCGTTTGGTGCATTCCACGGGATGCATATAGTTTTAGTAATACATTAAAATAGAATGTCAGCAGTGGAGCTGCTTGTGAATCAGACTCCTGATGTCATGAGCTAAACAGCAGAGCTTCCAAGTCCCAGCTTGAAAAATATGGCAATGTTTTGTTTCTAAACTTCTCTTTATCAGACTCTCTCACATCATTTGGCTCCTTCATTTTTCTCCCAAAGGCCACTTAAATCCTTGACATTTTCTCCTGGTGATATAATTTA
The DNA here is from genome assembly GCA_032466535.1 of Forpus xanthops. Classification (NCBI taxonomy): domain Eukaryota; kingdom Metazoa; phylum Chordata; class Aves; order Psittaciformes; family Psittacidae; genus Forpus; species Forpus xanthops. The sequence continues at coordinate 28,995 of JASSUY010032885.1, forward strand.
ATGCAGCCAGACAGCCTGAAATCTGTGCAGTTTTTAGCTCGGCCTCGTTAAGGTGACGTTCTCAGGCACTGGGCTGAAAAGATCGGCTTAATCCTCCGCTGGCTGTGCAATTGTGCTCTGACGGGGAAGGCTCTGCGTGGGTTGTGTGCTCCTTACCCAGCACCAGGAGATGGGAAAGCTGCCTGAAACGCTGTCCTTCACTGAGGTTGGAGGTTCATGGTACCCACGGGGCCGGGGCAGCCCCTGGGAATCGAGCTGGTTCCAGAGGGCAGATCTCTGCTCGGGACATTTGCTCTTTCACCTTGTGTCAGTGAGAAACTTTGGTTTAGAGATGGTTGAATTCGCTCTGGTAGGATCACGTACCTCCCGAAGCACAGTGGCTGTGACTGCGTTTCAGACCCAGCTCTTGCCTTCTACCCAAGGAAAATTAAATGCAGATTAAATACAGTTCACTAAATAGCACTCTGCAGGACTCTTCTTTTAAACTCTTTGGTAATTTGATCCACACCCCAATCAGCTGAAATGCAGCAGAATAATTTGCTCTCATTTATGCCGGACTAATGTGGCTAAAATTACCCTTCCTATTGGACTTCTGCTGGTTGAGCTGGGGTGGACCCTGCTCCCCTGATCTTGAGATGCAGCTGCATTTGGTGCAGTTACTTTCATAACACTTTGTTCCCATGGAGGAGATTCCGGTTTCTCTTTTTGGTGATTCCATACCCGGGTTCCCCGCAGCAGAACAGTTTGTGAAAGCACAGCCAAAAGGAGGAGCCCGCCTTTAGGAGCATTTCTCCATAGTAAGGTGCTTAAGCCTGGAATGGTTGAGCATGGAGCCATCAGAAGAACTCGGGTTCTCAAGTGGCTTCAGGAATCTCCCACCGCTTCCTGCCTTCGCACATGGCTCTGCTCGTCTGCTCAGAGAAACTCACTGCAGATTCTACCAGCTGCAAGGGAGGAAATGGATGTGAAACACCTGATTTGAGCACACTTGGGGCTGCGGAGCTTGGCCCGGTGTTAGCTCTTAAGATGAAGACCAGCTCTCAAAGAGCAGGCAGGGGCTGCCTGCTGTGGACTCCAGAGCTTCTCCCACTTAAGCATTGCTTTTGCTGTAAATGTGGGGTTTTTACATGACGTTCCATAAGAGCAGAGGCTTATGAACCCCTGCAGCAGAGGCATTAGTTCTCCCATAAAAGGAGCAGAATGTTTCCTTAGTTGTCACTCTGACAGCGACGCAAACACTGCCCAAAGGTGGGGATCCATTTTCATGTCGTTTCCAGTGCGTTTTGTGAGGTAACCTGTGGGTTGCAATTTGTACTGTCCGGTAGAAGGGGAAGAAAGATGTTTGTGTCAATAGGAGATCAGCCTCGTGCGTGTGATTAAACACCTCTGCAAATGGTTTGGCTAGTTCTTTGCTGCCTGTAGCACTGTGAGGTATGTAACCCTCTGTGTTGTTGTCCAGCAGGGTGGAGAAGCGGAAGGTGACGGACCCTGTGGGTGCCCTAAAGGAGAAGTACCTGCGACCCTCCCCGCTGCTTTTTCACCCCCAGGTAAAAGCAGTGACGTTACAGTGTGGTGCTGGTTGGATGTCAAGGAGCTGGAGCTGGTGCAGACCGGTCATTGGATCAGGCTCTTCCTCATCCAAAGGCCCCACTGGAAGCTCCTCCTATTTTGCTTTCAGATACTTTTGATTTCCTACCTGCTTTGAGGAGGATGGTAGCTGTGCCTTGCTGTTTCCTTTGCATTAACAGAAGAACAGGGATGAGGTCTGGACAGCTCGTATAGTCTGCCTGTCTCCCCTTTCACATGCCACAATGCCTACGGAATCCTCCCATTGGGAACGCATGGTGCAGTCGTTCGCAGTAGTGCGCAGTGGAGGACGGTCCAACAACAGGCAGTAGCATTTTACACCTGCCTGGAGTTCCCTTACACTGTTAGAAGGCCTAAAATTGCAGGGTAACAGAATTGGTGCTCGGTCCTGCCTGCTCTTAAAGGTGATGGATGGGTCACGCAATGGAGGACTCATGTTCTCTCCTTCCTGCACAGCTGCTCTGGTCTCTGTTCTCTTGTTCCCTCTGCGTCTCCTTTGGGTCTGAGCCACTGCAGCGATGGGAAACGCTGCTGGACAGCTTTCCCATTGGACAATGAGCCAGGAATGCCACCCCATCACCCCACCAGGCCTTCACCCCCAGTGTTTGAATGGCACAACGAATCCAGTGCAACCAGGGCTGTTCAAGAGAATTACCCCCCCCATCTTATAAGCCGTAGCTGAGCCCTCCAAGAAGTGATGCTGCTCTTTATCCTTAGGATTCCCTGCTCCATAACATGGAAATGGAGCAAGCTCTGCCGCATGCTGCCCCACATTGTCCCCAGTGTGATGGTTACCAGTGATCCCTCCTGCCACAAACACACGCAGGGAGCTGGGCTCTGTGGTCGTTGTTGTGCTCTCCTTTATATTCACATGCATTGTTCTCCTCTGATACTGTTTCCCACCTTAGATAAATAACTCGCAGGTTTGTGAAAGCTGGGTCCCGGTTGCTTTCACAGCTAAACTTAGTTCCCTCATTGTTTTGCATCGGCCTCACAGTTTGGTTAATAACTTCCCCCGATTTTTCCTTCGTAGAGGCTGGATAATGGTGACAGGCTGGCCAGGAACATCCTGTGTTTGTGTGAGTTAGAATAGTGGGGATATCTGCCTGTAAAGAATCTGATAGCAGGGAGGAGCTAGTGTGGCAAAGCAACCCAACAAGACGATGAGAAACGTACGGGCCCTGAGTAGGAGCAAGGCATTGGGTGGAAGGTGATTAACGTTGTTCCTGAGATCCTGACCACGTCCTCTTCCCATGGCAGTGAAAAGACGTGGAAGGTCTGGTTATCTCTAATAGCTTATCATGCAGAATAGCCTAAAATGTACAATCACTCAAGCCCAAAGCTTCCTGATAACTCAGCTTTCATACAGTGGGTGGCTGTGTAAAGATCACTGATCTAGGGAGCTGCTGTTCCCATGCTGCACAGTCAGTTGGGTACTTCTAATACTGTTTGTTCCATAATATATGGGGGGGGGCGGATTTGCCAGATCCCCATCCAGGATTATCCTGGATCTTTTCCTTTAGAAGTCATGTTTTCAGGGAATCCTGCTGCTGTCTTCCTTAAAGCATTGTGCACGTATGGGTCAGATAGGGGCACCCTCTCCGTGTGTTTCTCTGAGCACGAGTCTGGTCTCAGCCTTTTCTTCTGTGGATAATTCCCCAGCTCTCCTGGAGGGCCCTGGGTGGGATGTGATCATGCCAAAAGATGCAGTAAAGGCTCAGCATTCCGCATTCAGAAGATGCTTTCTCTCCCAAAATGAATTTCAGGCCACTTTTCTTTCTTAGCCACTCATTGACAGTGGTCCCTCTGCTCTGATGGGAGTTCTCTGCACATTGTCCCTTTCAAACAAACCCCTGGACAATGTAAAGAAACGGTGGAACTTTCTGAGAACTTAATGGAAGAGCCTTTCCTCACCTGTTAAGTTTTCTTTTCTTCTCCCCTTCTTTTTTCTTATAACCAGGCAGTTGTTCCCTAAATAGCAAAGTGCCTTTGCCACTGGAGAGGCTACGGCCGGGGCTTAGCATTTTAAAACAAGCCTACGGCTATCAAGCCAGCAAACATCTCTGACTAAGTGCCTAAAGAACAGGGCACAACAAAAGATAGCTCCAGGTACTCCGGCAAAGGGCTGAGTGGCACAGCTCTGAAAGATCCGGATAGCATTTTAACATGATGGTTTTGTTACATGACTGGCAGCTGGGGCAGAGCTTTTGCTGTAAATGATCAAGGAACCTTTTCAAGTGGCTGGCGCTAAGTATTACTTACTATTTATCATGGGCTGGGAGCCTCCAACTAAGGGGCTGTGGATCTATTATCAGGAAATGGGTTTTACTACTCCTCTTTTTTCCAGCTTATGAATGGTTGTCAGCCTTCCACAATGTAGGCTTGGGTGATTAAGACAACTTTTTCTTTATAGTCGTACATTTTAAACAATATCTTGGCTCTTTTCCCTGCCCCCCCCGAGCCCGGTTTAATAAAGTGTAAACGTGCAAAAGGTCAGCCCTTCCTGTACAATAGAGCATCTAGTTTTGATCTATGGCTTCCTACTGCCTTCCGCTCGCTCCGCGCTCGGGCTGACTCCGCTCGGGCTCCCGGCTCTCCTGCTGATGTCATGGGCAGGGAGGAGGCAGCTTTATTGCTGCCTTGTTTGCTTGATCCCTGTTTTCTGCTTGGTGCCTTGGAAGCGCTCTCAAGGGTGCGTAAAGCCGAGCGCTGGGGATGCTGGCGTAGTTCTCCGAGTTGCATTTCTCTCTTAGGTTTGGATTTCCTGTTTTGCTCTCAGGAAAGTGCGAGTGGGTTTCTTTAGGCAGGAGGTTTATGCATGTCCTTTGCTTTTTCTTCATTTGCACACAACTTTTTTCTTTCCTTCTTTTTCCCCTCTCTCCATATTTTCCCCTTTCTCCCTCTTTCTGCAGTGGTGTTTCATCCACTGTTCATGTCAGAGCACGGCCATTGCTGACTCATAGAATCACAGAGTAGTTTGGGTTAAAGGGACCTTAAAGCTCCTCCAGTTCCAACCCCTACCCTGGGCAGGGACACCTTCCACTGGAGCAGCTTCCTCCAAGCCCTGTCCAACCTGGCCTTGCACCCTGCCAGGGATGGCACGAGTCTCTAGGCCTGCGTGCCTGCTCCTCCTGCCTGGACATTGATGTGTAGGTTGTGCTCCTCCATCCATAACTCATCCAGGCCCAGCTCACGTGGAGTGTTTTGGCTGGAATTGCACTCCAGGAAGCTCAGCCATCTCCCCCACACCCTTCCATCACCTTTGCTGGCTTCTGAACCTTTCTTACATGTAATTAAGATGCTGGCCCCTTTGCTAGGCAAATTCTCTATGGACCTGCTCCGTCCTGAGTCTGATCTCAACTCCTCCTCTTCACCCCTCCAGCCTCAGCCTCTCCCCTGTCCCAGCTCCCTGGTCATGCATTCCCCTGTGTCCCCTCCCACTCTGCTTTGGATCTGATTCTTCTGCCTCCTGCCTAGAGCTTCCCTGTCCTCTCTGACCCGTTGCTGCCTGCTGACCTGCCTGCAGCTCACTGCTGCTTCCCTCTGAGCCCAGCAAGAGCACCAACAGGCTTTGACCAACACCCTGGTGCTGAAAGATGTTTTATGCATGTACATTGTTTTCCTGTGGATCTTTATGATGTGAGGCTTTGCTTTGCCTTTGCAGATGTCAGCCATAGAAACAATGACAGAGAAACTGGAGAGTTTTGCAGCCATGAAGGCAGACACTGGCACCTCCCTGCAGCCCCTTCCACATCACCCCTTCAACTTCCGATCTCCACCTCCCACGTTATCGGATCCCATCCTGCGCAAGGGCAAGGAGCGTTACACCTGCAGGTAAGGGCCTGGGCACCCCAAAGAGGAGAGGCCGTTCGCTCAACACCTTACAGCATCCCTGGGAGAGCATCACCCAGCTGGAACATCAGACACCAGCTTGGAGCAGAGCAACCCCCATGGACATCTCTGCGGTTTGGCAGGGGCAGGAGGAAAACCAAGCAGCAGCAGAATTAGAGCAGAGCATTCTGATGACTAACTCCCTCTGAAATAGCTTGTTTTGTCTGGTAGAAATCTGCATCTTCTGTTGTCTTTGTGATTTTTAACAACCTTGAGAGCAGATCTGGAGGTTCTCAAGCAAACAAGTCCTGCAAGCCAAGTTCCTGGTAACAGATGCCATCATTTCTAGTGCAGGTGCAATCACAGCAACGTCCAGTCTCAGCTAGGCCAAACATTGGCATTTTGCAAATGGTATAGAGTAAACAGCTCTTTCAAGCACAGTTCTATCTACAGAAGTACTTAGGTGCTCACTGAAAGCTCCTATGAGAGCAGATCACTGAGGAATAAAAACCTCTGTGTGCTTATGTGGTTTTACCTGCAGCTACTGGAGGTTCTTGTGGTGGCTCCCACTGCATTTGTCTTGGGTGCGGTAAGGGTGTATGTGTTCTGTTTGATGTCTCTCTTAGTTTCATTTGCCACGACAGCTGTGGGCTCAGGTGTCAGCTGAATATTGAGGTTTCTACCTAAAAGAAGGACTAAACTTACGTTTAGTTATGCACCCAAAGTCCACATTTGGGTTTTCATTGTTGAGGGATGCTCGCAGTAACTGTTCATGTTCAGGACATCTGAAGGTACTGAATGTCTTATGTTCCTTCGACAGCAGTAAGCATCAGGTTTCACAGTCACTGAATGTAACCCTTCATCCTTATTATTTTATTTCCCAGTGAACACTTCTGTTTATACCTCCCTTCCTTTTGCTGTGAATCAGATCTATTGGGGAACACCATTCCTTCTCTGGTTTCATTTCCTATTGCTGCATTTCCTTATTCCAAGCAGGCTGTCAGACTCACAGCAGTATCTCCTGATAGCAGTATCACAGTGCTGCAGCATTTATCTACCAGGAAGTCCTGTGAATTCCAGGAAGGATGATCAAGTCCGTTCCATATGATGAACAGCTAAACAGGGCGATAGAGGAGATCCAGTGCAGTATGACTAGGTAGTGATGAATCACTCCTTATCTTAACGCAGGAATGAGGTAGCATCAAATGCAGTTACTGAGTGACAGCTTAAACCAAGCAGGAGGTTCTTTCACACAACGCACAGTTCAGCAGAGGACCTCGCTGCTGTAGGAGGTGGTGGATGTCCAAAGCTTATGTGCATTCAAACAGCTTTTAGAAAATAGGTGGAAGTAACTCAGCAAAAGGGTTCCAAACACAAATCTGAAGCCTTAGGCTCAGGAGGACCTCCAGTTCAATGGCAGCTGGGAGAATGTATCGGGAATGGGTCACTACATCCTTACTGTGCTCCTGTGTGCATGCCTGGGTCTCCAAGGTAAGCTGCTAAGTCAGCCAGCATTTGGGAATGTGCTAGGTGTTCAGGTAGGGTCTTTCTTTTTCCTGCCCTTCCCGTATGTGCTGTTGCTCTGTCCCTTTGGTGATGGGTCACACACCCTGTGAATCCCATTGCTCTGGAGTGGGCATTGCTTGGTTTGTTTCGACCTCTGGGTCTTCCTTCCTCAGAACACGGGTTCCTGGAGTTATTCCTGCCTGAAGGGGTTTTGTGGTTGTGAGCGGGGTGCCGGTGGTGGCTGGTGATGGGTGCTTGCAGTGATGTGGTGCAGCAGGATGCTGTGCGCTGATGGTGCTTTGGCTTTCCCCCTCCAGGTACTGCGGGAAGATCTTCCCACGCTCGGCAAATCTGACCAGGCATCTGCGGACACACACTGGAGAACAGCCCTACAGGTGATGCTGCCCCCAGACAAAGCCCCTTTCCCAACACACTCCTCATTCACCACCACGCTGTTTTTATTCCTCTCTGTAAAGCTGTGCCAACATAGTTCCGCGGTCCTGTAGCATTACATATAATGATTCATAGGATTGTATATTATGTGTACCAGCCAAAAATAATCAGGCTTGGCAGCTTGAAGATAGACACTCAACTTATATTTAGATGTATGCTGGCAAATGAGTGGTCTGATTTGCAGTGTTGTTCAACACTCACGTTAACCATTCATCTCAAGGACAGCTGAAGGTGCTGAATGTCTCTGAAAATCGGGCTGTTTTGAAGGGCTTGCCAGTAAGCTAACTGCTGGGTTCAGCTAGGTTTCTTTCTTCTTTTCCTAATGCATATTCAGAGGTGCCTGGAGTAGTGGATCAAAACCCCAAAAGAAAAGCCCTGGAGTGTGTCCGCTTTAAAGTCTAAGTTAGCAAGCATCCTGCCTTAAATCCCATAAACAGAGTGATGAGAGGGGGGAATCCAAGTGGTGCGTCCCCTCTTTGGTGGCTGTGAAGGGCAGAAGGCTGAGCTCTTTCCTGCTGGTTGTGGACAGGGCTGGCTGGGGTTTACTGTTCACTTTGCATTGTGTCTGTGCTAAAGGGCACATTGTGAAACCGGGTACCTCCTTCCCAGGGCAGCACCGTGCATGCAGGCAGGATCAGCCTGGGCACACACCAGCAGTGATGCTCGTAACGGGGCTTCTGGGCCAGTGAGTCTGGGAAATGGAACTAAACCCCACCAGGAAGTACATGTAAGGACCTGTGTGTATGTGTGGGTGTATGAGGGAATATTTCCCCTCCAAGGCCAAGTGGGAATTTCCACTCCCGGTATTCTTCCTCGTGTTTTGCAGTCACTGTCAAAAAACATTGTCAGATAACATTCCTTAGTGTATTTCGGATGAGAATAGCCTCATACGTGAGCAAAACTGAGTGGTGGATTGAGAGCCTGCTGTGTTTTCCGTGCTGGGAGTGCTTCAGGCATTGTCAGACACCACTGACAATTCAGACTTCTGGGTAGCTAAGAGTATGGTGTTTCCGTACACAGAAGTTCACAACAAATCTAACGCAGTAGTTATTACACAAATTCATGAGCAGCAAGCAGCCAAGTGGTCAAATGCATCACAGTTTCATGCTGACTTTAATGTAAGGAGCTACTTCTCCCACATTGTAATTGCTGGTACGGAGAGAGCCCAGTTTGTTTTCCATGCAGAGCCATACAGAATCTAGAGCGCAGACATTAGGTAAATCAAAACCAAAAAGCCCCTCTCCAAGCAGACATATATTTTGGAACCAGTCCCTGTTCTGATTTTCTCCGTTGCGTTACTTGATAGGCCTTGAATGAGCACTGTGTATTCGCTGCGCACCCCTGTCTGACTAAAACGCTTGCTCCCGATTATTCAGAGATTGTTGGTTCAGTTTTCTTCCAAAAAAGGAGACTTGCAACTTAACAAAGGTTAGGAAAATAAAGATTTATTTGATCTGGTCTTCTCCCAGAAAATGGCCTGTGTGGCTTTTTTGTAAGAGGTTTGACTTCTGGACAGTGTTGCGTTCTAATGGCACTCCTGAGAGTTAGTGCTGGTTTACAGAGGAGCTCAATTGTCATTGATCTGCTCTCAGAGAACTGAGATTTCCAACTTTGGCAGCGAGGATTGGTTTGAGAGCTTGTGTTTTAAGTGGCACCTTGACACAGGTGAAAGGCGGTGCTGACTTCTCAGTGGGGCACGGGTGTCTGGCTTCTGGCTCGTGTGGGTTTCAGTGGGTTTATGTCCTTTGGAGCCTGCACTGTTAGATGTTCACCCAAATACAAATGCAAATGTTCTCAAAGCTGACACGAACTGACCAGGTGTCCAAGCATAGATCAGGACCCACGCAGGCCGGAAGAGAATGCGCTTTGGGTTTGATTCCTGATTGTCGGTGGGAAGTGATGTGTTTTTCACCCGGTCACTTAAACTTCCCAGGAGTCTATTTCATGTGTAAAGTAGGAATTAACAGCACATGAGCAATAAGGCAAATGAATGCTTTTTGGAAATGGGAAGTGCTGTGTGGGTTTGGTGGAGTAAGGAATACCTGGGTATGCGCTGCCCAAAAACATCTACCATTCAGTCATGTGTATTTCAGCCAAAAAGGACTGTCAGACTCACCTCTTTCTTTCAGAGAAAGGCAAAATAAGCTGGGCCTGTAAAATCATGTCAGGCTTACGTTGGAACTCAGGTCATAAACCCGGGGCTTTGTTGTCATCTGAGCTCACCAGCACTCAGAAGAGGCTGGTTTTAGTGATGCTCCGTACGCTCAGAGCGCAGGAGCAACAGGGTATGCTGCAGTTGTGGCCGTGCCTCTGGTTTTGTGTTCATTCTCTGGACTCACAGAATCACATAAACTATTAAACCCCGGGCTGGGAGCAGCTAAAGCTGTTTGATTCCGCAGGACTTGTGTATTCTTCTGTCAAATGCCCATTCCCTCCAGGATGCCATCTAATTGAATTACACCCAGTCCTGAAGCCTGCACGGCTGCGATCCCTCTGTAAAGATGTGCTTCCTGACGGCTGTTCTGAATTTGGCTTCCTTTGATTTCCTTTTCGGCCCCCGTGTCCTGTTATCTGCAGTGAGCAACTAGAGCTGACATCTCCCGTGTCATTTAAGATGCTTCACAGTTCAATGAGCATCTCTTCTTTCTCAGGTTCTTTTTCAATACATAGCTTAAATTCATCCCTGATATAAAAGCGCTCGAGATGAAGGAGTTCCTCAGTAGATGTCCATGTATTTGATGCTTTGTTACTGCAATTCTGTCTTTGCAGCTCACATTCATCATCAAATAAGTGTTCTTTTTGCAAGTGCTGCTGTGCTGTTGGAACTTCCCAAAGCACTGTAGCACATGCTGTACTGTCACATCTGGACTGGTACCAAACTGCTGTAGCCATACAGCAGTTAGCTCCGTTCCTCAGGTTGAGGTTCTGCTGGGCTTTGCTGCTTGATTTTCCCCAGGTACCTGAGCTCCTTCGAGCTCTGAGGGTCGCCTGCCATTCTCCAGAGCTCCGGTTCCAGCTTCGGCTCATTCCCAGCCATCACTCACTCCCACTTTGTATTGTTTTAGCCCATTGGTGAGTTACTTTAAGCCGGTAAGGCCGAGCCTTTACTCGCATTTTGTCAGTGTGTTTACAAAGCAAATACTGCTGCTCCTGGGTTTTATTCTTCTCCTGGCTCTGTGTTCACCTTTCCCGGATTTTAAGCTGGTTCCCTCTGCTTGGATCATTTATTTAGATTAAAACCAGCAGAGATCCGAGTACCGCCCCCTCTGGGACCACAAATAACACACGCCGTCTCCCTCATCCCTTTGCTTTCAGACATCAGCTATTGCTCCTTGCGAATGCCCCTCTGTTTCCTATTTTTGTAACAAGCTCTTTATCCTCTCTCCGTACCCTACCCTGGATCCACATAGCTCATAGAGCAAGGACCTGTCAAAGGGGACTTTTCAAAGACTTCCTGAACGTCTAAATAAATGGACATGCAGGAGGCCAGCTCGCTCTTGCTGTACTCATGCAATAGCTCCCTTTGAAGTCCCTGGGACTGCTCCTGTGAGTAATGGAGGCAAGACCCAGCCCAGTGAACACGAGTGAGGGGGGTTTGGGCTTTGATGGGCATCGAACTGGTGGGGACAGGCAGGGAGCAAAGCCCAGAGGCAAGGAGGGGACTGCTGGGGCTGTGCTGCTGGAGCCACGCTGGGCAAAGGCACCTATGGGAGTCCTGGGAATAGCAGGGACCTTGGAGCGTTGGCTGGTTTGGGTGCTTCAGCATTCTGAAGTGCTGGAGAGCAGAGGCAGCCGAAGCCTGGCAGCTCCTGAGGGCAGCATCAGCAGCAGCTGGAGGACAGGAGGAGATGAGAGCTGCGAAGCCATGAGTGTGTAGCTCTCCATCTACAAACTGTGCTTGCTCCCGCTGATGTTCAACTAACCTCTTGGTTTCTTTTGGTGGTCAGTTCATTTGCTTTCCAAAAGTGGCAAAACCTTCTGAAGTCTGAGAAAACTGTGGTTTCAAAAGAGATTTTGCTTTCCTGCAAGGTTAAGCAGAATAAAGGTTCATTGCTTGAACTGTCTGTTCCCATTGGTGATTCAGCAGTAGGAAATTTGGAGGTGGGCACGGAATCCATGAACAGGCAGTGAGAGAGTGTTTCAGAATGTATCTCTGCAATTTAAAACCAAAAATATCAGTTTATTATTAGAGAGCAGATGAAAATCACAGCTCCGTCTGGAAACCTGTGTGTTTCACAGCATAGATGTTTCTACCCTCACACCTCCTTCCTGCAGTTGAACCTGCTGTGTCTGTAGGAAGCAGAACTATGTCCTCAGTGCAAATCCAGGTTTGTAGTTGCCTGACACAGGCCCAAGGTGAGCTCTGTGTGCCCGCTTCACACAGCGAACCGATGGCATTCCCAAAATGAGCACAAATGCCCCATCATCTTCATGCCTTGTCGAAGAGGATTTGGACTTGGCTCTTGGTTACAGCAGCACAGAGCAGGTCTGAAGCAAGTGGGTTTATTCTGGAATTACAAGGGCTGAAGAACTGTTTTCATTTTGTCCTCAAAGTGCCCAGGATTTACAGAGGTTCGGAGCAGAGAAAGGGTTTCACTTCTCATAGGGTTTGGAAGTAGAGCCGTGAGGAAAGCAGCTTGGTTGAGGTACAACTGACATATTTCAAGGGAGATCTAATGAGGGACTCCAAGAGGAGTTAGGTTTTCTGTAGCTTTAGGGCTGAAGCGCTTCACTGCGGCTCAAAGCTGCCCTCTTCAGTCCATCGGCTGCGATGGAGGAGAGGGCTGAGCTCCCTAAGGCCCTTCCTTTAGCAAAGCCGTGGGTTTATTCCAGCGCATCCACCGTGGGTCCCGCAGAGGTTCGTTTCCAAGAGGGAACATTTCTTCACTCAGCAGTTTCCCTGAACATTCTGGCTCGGCTCCTCACATTCCACAGTTTTCCATCATAAACCAGACATTCACTACATAGGAGTAAATCTTATCCCGTTTGGAAACGGCGGTGTATTTCTTGGGAGCTATTGTACTGTAATAACCATAATTACCTTTAAAGGCATCTGCACTGCCTACATCCCGAGTACCACAAGGAATGTCGCAAATAAATCTGGAGTGTTCTGTATGGCCAGATAACTGTGTCATGGAGGGATATGCCAGCTAATAACTACGGGATGCATTTAACCTCCCTTCTTTCTTCTCCTTCTGTCTTCTTGTTCCTCCCTCCACAGCCATATTTCACCTACAAAAGGAGAGGGGTGGAAGAAATAAATTCACCTTCCTTGTTCTTACATTCGTGCGTGGAAAAGTAATTATTTTGCTTCAAACTCATATTTGTTTGGACGACTCGCTTCTTAATTAATCCTAATCCTTCCTTTGTGCTCCTTGAGTAACAATAATATCAGATTTGTCTGGAGTGATTAATGCCTTGTGCTTCCCAGGTCCTCCGCTGAGTAAAGATTTATAGACCAACATTTCCTGGCTTTCTGATAGTCAGATTTTTCTCTTTCTCTCTTTATTTTCCCCCCTCTCACGTTGCACTCTTTGGCATTTGCTTCTATTTTTCAGGTGTAAATACTGTGACAGGTCATTCAGCATTTCCTCCAACCTCCAGCGGCACGTTCGAAACATCCATAACAAGGAGAAGCCATTCAAATGCCACCTGTGTAACCGATGCTTTGGGCAGCAGACCAACCTGGACAGGCATCTCAAGAAGCACGAGCACGAGAACGTTCCAGGTAGGAAGGGGCATGGCTGGGGGGTGCTGGAGGGAGAACACCCCGTGCTCTGGTCACTCCTTGGGAAGCCTCTCTGGAACACATGATCATGATGCTGTCCTCCTGGGGACACGATGAGACCTCCTGGTGCAGTGCAGATATGGTCATGTCAAACTCTACCAAGGGTCTTCAGCCTGAAGTGGGTCTGTAGGTACGCATGAAGCTCAAGAAGATAAATAGGCTTTGCCTTCAGATAAAAACTACAGGAGGAGATTCCTGTGCTGAAGCCAGCCTGGGAAGATTGAATGATTATGGAAGAGTTACAGGCAAACAGCTCTGCAGTGGTAGTGATTTTAGATTGTTTACACCCTCCATGAGTATCATCTGTGCTTCTCACTGTTGTTCCAGTCTGGAGAGCGTGAGCTTTGGTCTGTGAGATTTCTCTGAAGGATTAAATCATTGGTACATTGTGAGAGGATTGTTGCTAATGTTCCTCGTTATTTTTCCTCTTGGTAATACCTTTGACAATATCCAACTGTTTCTCCTGTTCTCTTTCCCTGTTTCTCTCCTAGTGAGCCAGCACTCCGGAGTCATTACAAACCACCTTGGGACCAGTGCCTCTTCCCCAAACTCGGAATCAGACAACCATGCACTTTTAGATGAAAAAGAGGATTCCTATTTCTCTGAAATCAGAAATTTTATTGCAAATAGTGAGATGAACCAAGCGTCAACTTTAGCAGACAAAAGGTAGCGAAGCAAATCCGTCTTTTCGGCTATCTACCCCATCATGAGCCTTGTTTGGACTGAGGGGTGTTTCACCTGCTGCTGTCCTGGTTTCACAAACAGCTATTCAATGCCGTTACTAAGGTTTAAATCCAAAATTCAGGGATGAGAATTCCACATCACAATGTGATCCACATGGACAGCAGTCAGAAGTGTGGAACACACTGATGGAAACTTTCTGGTGGAGATGTTAACTGTCCTGTATGTCACTTGGGGGCATCCTGCTGGGTTCCAGGTCCATAGCACTGGTGATCCCACTCTTGTTCTCATAACGTAATTTAAAACTCCTCTGGTTTTGGAGTCTGCCAGGCCCGTAGGGCATGAACAGCAAAAGTAATGAGACAGAGTGTTTAGGCTGGCTGGTGGATTACACCATGAGGAAGCTTCCTCCTGGTGGCTTGAAGGGAGATTGTTAGAACACAGTAGCACAAGAAGGAAAGCTGCTTGTCTCACAAATGCTTTCGTTTAGGCAATAGAAAACCACCACTTAAATCCAGACCAAACAAGATTCTAGTTTGAAAGGCATTGAGGTTCGTGCATACTTGACACTGCTATTAGTCCTTAAGGGAGTGATTTTTAAATGCCTGAACTATGTAGGTTTTCCTTTTCCTTGCAGTTTAAATCAGAAGTATATGTACATAAATGGCTCTCTGTAATACCTAATGTAATGCAGTGAAAGTGCATGACTTACGCATATGTCATTTTCTTTTCTTTTCTTTCTTCTTCTTCCCCCTTGACCAAATATTTCAGGCCAGAAATCCAGGATATTGATGGCAATTCCCAGTGTCATGGATTAGCAAATGAGAAAACAGAAGATGTGGATGATGAAGATGAAGAACTGGAAGAGGAAGACGATGACAGCCTGACAGGGAAGTCCCAGGATGAAACGGTATCACCCACCGCAGAGCCCCGAGGGGCATTTGAGGATGAAGAGGATGAAGAGCCCACATCTCTCACCATGAGCTTTGACCACACCCGAAGGTGAGGAGGGCCATTCCCTTCGAGAGGTTGAACGGGGCTCAGACTCCTGCCCCTGTGTCGTGGTAGATTGTGAGTGCTGCTGTTTTGTTGTTCAAGCCATGTGTTATTCCTCCAGTTTGATGTAAGCATTCACCTCAGAGATTCCATTTTCACCATGGTGGGGGACACGAAACAAGTGGACTGCAAGGAGAATCTGTGATGAGGCGTAGATGCAAGACCTGAGAAGCTCATATCAGAGCAGTTAGTCCAACACAGAAACCAGTATTTTCAGGGCACCACACTCAGAGGATAATGTCTTTCCAGATCACTGCTCAGAGTGAAGGAAGAGGCATATGTCTGCAGTCCGTTTGTGCTGCTCTGCTCATTTTAGTTGTAGCCAAATGCTGAGTTCAAGTCAGGTTCTCGGAGCTCTGGGGGAAAGTGAAGCTTTTTTCCCCAAGGTCAGGCCATCTTAGACACCTCTAGAATTAAAGTTCATGACACATAGGATAGGCTTAGCTTGCTTTTTGCCTCAGTTTCCCAGGTGGCATTTGTAACAAATGATGCAAAGTAGTATCTTGATTTCAGCACATCCCTGTTTTCATTGCAACCCAAAGAAAGCACAGCAGTGGATTCAGGAGTCAAACATTGCCAGGAGTGCACAGCGTCCTTCCCCCAGAGAACCAAAGGGAACTGTAGCCATGCTGACTCACAAACAGCGATGCACAGATGCTTGTGTGTGCACAGCCATGCTCTCCACTTTTTCTTTGCTCCTCGCATTGTGTGTCATGTTGGTGTTTGTCTGTCCGTTCACGCATGTGGCTTGTGAGTCCCCCGTGGTATGTGCATGCAGGCACTGGGTTAGCAACACTCTGGCTAGATGTGAACGGTGAGATGAGCTAACAACAGGTCAACCCCTTCCCCTGGTCATTGGTACAGGTGTATTGAGGAGGACGAAGCCGGCCTGTTAGATTTGGAGCAGATGCCGAATTTTGGGAAGGGGCTGGATCTTCGCAAAGCAGCCGAGGAAGCATTTGAAGTTAAAGATGTGTTTAATTCCACCTTAGACTCTGAGACAATAAAACAGACTCTGTACAGGCAGGCTAAAAACCAGGTAGGTATATTGCAGAACATTTTACCTACCTCGCCGCCAGCACGTACAATAGGGTTAGCAAACAGCTGGCCTCAAACAGTTGAGGTTTATTTTCCCCTTCCGGTGACCAGGAATTCTAACTGCAATGTGTGAATCATGTGTGAGCTGTGTCTTGTTGCAACTGTACTGAAACAGAGGAGAAACGGAGTGGGCATCCCTCCTAAGCGAGCAGCTCAATTCATCCCGTAGCTGTGCTGTGAGAACGTGTTTGTAGAGAAAGATAGAGGCGTGTGTCTGCTTTTATCTGTCTGTATAAATGTTTTTATGACTCCTCTTTATTTATACTTTGGGATGGGTCTTCAGTTGAGTCCCTTTCTGACCTTCAAGCAGCAGAATTTGTCATGAAATCTGGTTTAAATGTCCAGCAAAGCAGCAGATTAACACAGTTGCCAAGCAGAACACGAGTTCTGGTTTATCATCCCCCTTCACAGTACGTGCAAGAACTGAACCTGGGGAAGGTCTGCTTGGAGATAGGACGCAGCTTTGCTCTGGGTGAAACCAATTCAAACACAAGCCACTTGCCTGACTCCTACGTGTGTCCTGTTACTAATATGCCAAATGTACTAACCATGTAGTAACAGCTTGCTCTTTCACAGTTTGTACTACATTGTTAGGCCCAGCCTGAGCTTGGATGGGGAGGGTATTTTTCCTCTTCAGTCCATGTTGTAGTGTGTGAGATGCAGGACTGGTTAACCTGAACGATTCTGACCATCTCTAGTGCAGGACTTACAATGGTAGAACAGCATTTGAGTGAGCAGCACAGCCCCTCTGGCTGGCTTTTGAGCAACTTTGGAAGCGTGCATGTCCATAGCACTACAAAGCTGTTCATCTTCCAGCACACACCTACAATACATCAGTGTGTTAACAAGTAGATCTTGGCTCTTGCTTTTAAGAGGAGAGGCTGAAGCTGGGCAACTGGTTTGCATTGTCCTCGTTAGAGTTGCATTACCAAGGGTCCTACTATGGCAAGCATGGTACTGATGACCCAGGTAACACATGGTCTTTGTCTCTTGCTCTGCAAAGGGTTGTACGTGGTGAGTGCTGCTTTGGCCAACGGAGCCCCACTTCCGTTGCAAAGTATATGTGCCTATATCCCTACATACCTGAGCCCATTTTACAAGCACCAGTGGGCTCATGCCAGGCAGTACCCTGCTGCCTGGTGGGCTATGCTAGTGTGGCTATTGCTGCCCCATTCTGGGGCACGTGGCCTCACTTGGCCACTGTCTTATCTATAGCTGCACTTTGTATAAGGACGAACCAAAGCAATTGGCGTTGTGCACATAGCCACTGTCCCCCAGCAGAGCCTAGACTCAGGATGTGGGTTTGTGACCAAGTGCAGAGCTGGCACAGCATGAATTTGGTCCTGTCCTGCGTTTGGATGGTGGCCTCTCCTGGCTTAGCCTGCACTGCTACAAACTCCATGGCAGGTTTGAGTAGTTGGAGTGATGGGTCTCATCCTGGTGTGTGGATGAGAGGTTCTTAGCCCAGGCTGAGGGGTGCTGGCTGGCCTGCATTTCCAGCATGGTTACCTGGTGCTGTGTATCACACACTTTACCTCAGCCTGTCCTCTGTGTGTATTCACATATGTCCACTGCTCTCTTCTCCTCCAGGCTTATGCAATGATGCTGTCCCTGTCTGAGAACGCTCCCCTCCACGCGTCCTCCCAGAACTCGCTGGGTGCTTGGTTGGACATGGCAGGAGCAGCTTCAGAGTCGGGGACCTTCAACCCCATCAACCACCTCTGAGAGGTCACCAAGGCACTGGCCAGAGCCCCGGCGAGGAGGCGGTGGTGCTGCAATTACCCCAGCAAAAATCCCAGCAAGCAGAAGATGGATGAGGGGGCCTCAGGGAGTCATCTGGACCTTTGGCTGAGAAGGAAACCTGTCGCGTCTGACCCAGAGGTCCTGCATTTTCTATCCAGAGTTTTCATTTCTAATTTATCAGAATGAACCTCTCCAGAACTGCATAACCCTGATGCAGCCCCAGGATTTCAGTCTGTAGGAACAGCACGAGCAAGACACGAATTGCAACAGTGCAATCAGACGTTGGCCCCTCTAACCTTACACAACGGTATCACTGAGCCAGTAGAGCCTGCCTGTAAATGGAAGCTTGAAACCATTTGGTAGCATTTCCTCTCAACTCAGCTGAGTAGTGAAGTGCGAAGGGAAGAGCCAGCCGTGACCTCTCCCTGGTGCAATTCTACACAGTCACTGGAGTTATACCAGGGAAAGGGAAATTCAACCCCGTTTCATTGCCCCCCAGAAGAATTTGGTGTGTGTGTGGGTGAGCTTTGCCTGACAAAGGACAGTTTGGACACATCTCTGACTTATCAACCAGGGGTTTATAGAGTGTCAGCCTGTCAGTGCCAATGGTGGCAGCAGTTCCTGACTCCTGCAGTTGTTCTGCTGTGCTCGATGGTTCCTATGCATCACACACTCCATTCGGCCTGTAATTTCGGTGGAAAGAAGATGAGTATTTCCTTGCTCCAGCAACCTCAGGGGTGCAGCTCTCTGTTGAAGCACATAGATCAGATCCAGTTGTGTCTCTGACTCCGCAGTTGCTGACAGATAAGAGTCTCACCCTCTTTGCTGATCCAGAGCACCCTCCGCAAACACTGTGATGGTGTCTCTCTTACTCTGCATTGCGATTCCAATCTGCTGTTGGAGCAGGGACTTTGCAGGCAAAGCTGAATTAGAGTAGTCAAGAAAGCACTTAAACCTTGCAAAGGATGACATTGGCTACACAGAGCAGATCTCAAATGTGTGTCTGGAGAAATTTCACATTAAAGCATCTAAGATGTAGAAATGATGAGGACCAGACTGCTGCTGCTGGCTGACACCACGGGCCTCTGCATCTCACCCATTGCAGTTCTGCATCAGCAGCCTGCCAGGAGCCTGGAGGGAACATTGTGTCCAAAGCATGTGAAGTCAAGAGGAGCTTTTCCCATTAAGTTCAGCATCTTTTAGTGCTGGATGTGCTTCCTGCAAGTATTGTGTCAGGTAATAACTGCTTGCAGAACAGGAATAATGGCCCACTTCAGAGGAACAGCACGCAGCCGTCAGCGTGTCTGCTTGCACATACCTGCCATGTGCAGCCTGCATGGTATGGAAGAGAACGGATGGAGGCTGCTGTGCCAGTCCAGTGCAGAGAAACACAACGGGGAGGCGTCATTCCAGCATGCCAAAACAAAGGAAACAGGTACCTAAATAAACACAGCCAAGATCGTGTTAGGACGAGACCTTTGCAATTCACTGTTTGCACCCAAGAGGAGACATGAGGCTGGTTTTAGATCCCTGGGAGCATCAGACAGTAAAGCCTCAGGAAAGCATCTGGGGGTGGCTCTGGTACAGAAGGAACAAAATCGGCAGCATCAGCACATTTCCAATGAGATTCACCCTTCCTTTTCGGTTTTCCACAATATCCACACATGAAGTTGTCTGAGGCAGAGACCAAACAACACGGCCTGAACTGCTGCATGGATTTGCACAAAGCTCTGCGGAGCAGAGCCCGAGAGCTGCCCATGGCAGCAGACACAGCTCTGC
>JASSUY010032886.1:889-33151 GCA_032466535.1 Forpus xanthops
AAGGCCATTCAAACCCTTCAGAGCTCTCAAATGAGGCTGCTGTACTTGTTACCGGGGCTGCTGTAGCTGCTGTACTTCCCGGCTCTCTCACCACCAGCTGCACTTTGTCTGAGTCCCGATCTTCCTCTGCCTTGCTGGGAAGTGCTGCGCTGTCTCCTGCATCCTCCTGTGGCTCCGCCGCGGGGCTCAGCCTGGCCTCAGGGCCCATCTCTGCCATCTCCTCTCATTGCTTGATAGCCACCAGGCTGTGCTCGCTGGCAGTGCTCACCCCCTATGCCACCTCTTTAGTGTCCTCTTGATCCTGGGGGCAGCTCTCCCGGGCCGGTTTGGCCGCTGGCAGCTCCCAGGGCTGCCCCCCCTCAGCTCCCCACAGCCTCGCGAAGACAGAGGCGAGGACAAGGGCCAGGATGGTGAAGAGGAACTGTACATAGCTGGTTTGCATGGCCAGGTTTTGGCAGAGTGGGGGATACAGGGAAGTCTTCTGTAGGAAGCTGCTAGAATCTTGCCCTCTGTCCAACAGAGCCTAGGCCAGATGGCTTCAAGATGGACCCACTGCTGGTCAAGGCCAAGCCCAAGAGTGGTATCCCTCTGGGATAACATATTTAAAAGGAGGAAAAGTTACTCTGCAGAAGAACTGTAGCCAGAGAAGAGAGAGAATATGTGAGAGAAATAGCTTGGCAAACCCCAAGGTCAGCACAGGAGTGCAGGAGGTGCTCCAGCCACCAGAGCGGAGGTTCCCCTGTGGACCAGGGCGAGGCAGGCTGTGCCCCTGCAGCCCATGCTGGTCCATGATGGAGCACATATCCTGCAGCCTGTGGAGGACCCTACACTGGAGCAGGCTCCTGGCAGGACCTGTGGCCCCTTGGAGAGAGAAGCCCATGCTGGAGAAGGTTTGCTGGCAGGATTTGTAACCCCATGTAATGGACACATGCTGGAGCAACTCATGAAGAACTGCAGCCCACGGGAAAGACTCACATTGCAGAATCCCCTGCACCAATAGTGGGGAGGAGGTAGAGAATTCAGGAGTAAAGTTAAGTCTGAGAAAAAAGGACATGGGAGGAAGAGAAGATGTTTTAAGATTTGGTTATTAATTTTCCTACTCTGATTTGATAGGTAATAAATTAATTTCTCCAGTTGAGTCAGTTTTGCTCATGATGGTAACTGCTGAGTGACTTCTTCCTGGCTTTATCTTGCCCATGAGCCTTTTGTTGCATTCTCTCTACCAATCCAGCTGAGGAGGGGAGTGACAGAGCAGCTTTGGTGGGCACCTGACATCCAGCCAGGGTCAGCCCACTACAATTATTCTAAAGTGCACATGTATACAAACCTGCCTAAGAAACAGCAGGACCACTCAGTGAATCTTTCCTGGGAGCTGCTTAAGTAAATTGTTAGACAGGTAGTCTACAACACAAGACAAAGCCTGAATGTGTATCCAGTATCTTCAAGAGTCCAGACAGAAGCTCAAAGTAAGGCAGGCAAGCCACGGAACTGCTGTCAATTACCAGCTCTGCCTCCCAGATTTAACTAGTGGACACAACATTTGAACTCAACAGGTTACAAGGGCAGTGTTGACAAGCAGCTGCCCCCTCCCAGTCAAGTAGCACATTTCCACTAGCAGAAACAGCTACTGATTCGTAGGAAACGCAATACTAGCCTTTAAAAATCTCCAATTTTGAAAAACAGGGAAAAAAAATCCAATTAATACCCTGCAGCAATAAAACGTGGAGCTCATAGACTGAGACAGCATTTGTTCAACAACAAAAATCCTGGTACAAGGTCTAACAGTATCAAACTGATGGTATCAGCAAGCAGAAACTGTTCATCCTCTTCATGCTCTCCCAGTTGATTGGTCTCACTTCTGTGCCATTTCTACTCTTTTCCTATTAAGATTAAAGACTGCTTCTGAAACAATCAACATCACAGGCAAGACAAAGGTTTTGTGCCGCAATTAGTTCACTTCAAATACAAGGTACAGTTTCACAATATAGCTGAACTATATCAATCAGCTGCTCCCCACTACTGAAGCATCAAGGCCTTGTTACTTTCCACCTCCTTCCAGCTCTGGAGCTTGTCAGATTTCAAGGTTATCAGGCCAAAATGATAGTTCAAGTTCATTTTCTGCTGCCTTAGCCTTGGTGAGACTAGCTGATTAAACTTACTGCATGAGCAGCAGACTCCAGAACCAGCTCAATGTCAGCTGTAGAGCAAAGGGGAAAAAAGGAGAACTCTGCAGAAAAAAGCAGCATACTAATAATTCAGCTCAAGCCCCCTCATGAAATGGTTACCTTTGGTAAATACCAAATACTTCACAGTCAGCCTAAACGCTGTATACTTGACCATGCTTCCCACAAAGTCAGCAGCAAAGTCCTCACTGAGTTAAAGGGGAGCAGAAGGGGCTGCAAATACTTAAGAAAGCTTCTTAAATATAGTCATCAAACTATCTTTTTTACTGCCTAAATACAAGTGAGAATTACATCTAGGCAAAGTTGAAACTTGCTCTTCAGTGACAAAACAACCTTTGGGGGCTTCCAGAAAAGAGGGGTTATTTTACTTGTTTAGTGTGAAAACACAGTAGGAAGTAAATTGGGGAAAAAAAAAAAAAAAACCAAACAAAAAAAGCCCAAACCAAAACTGCAGTCAGCAAAGATAGTACTTCAAGGATACTGAATATCCCTTTGATCTTTAATTTCAATTTCCTAACAAGGAGGTTACTCCTGGAGTTCATCATAGGCTTTCCAACCCCAGGTTTTAAACAGATAAGGCAGAGGAAGCCTGCCCAAGGACCAGGCTCCCCAAGGCTATGAAGGATGCCTTATGCAGCTGCTCACAGGCCAGGTGAAGGCAGCAACAGGCATCCTCCTCAGCCACAGGGGTGCCACCCCTGCCATCCTCCAGCAAGCGGAGGAGAGGTGAAGTACAAGAGAAGTGGTGGCGGTGAAATAATAATTACAGCATTTTTTACACTCTTTGAAGAGCAAATTGGAGCCTCTAACGTTTCTGAGGCATCACGTTGCCCTCTAGCTGCGGCTAGAGGAGCAGTTCACATTTTCTTCAAGTAACACAACTAACCAGAAATGACAAACCAACATTGTATATGTATTTGTATGTGTACAAAGCCAAACATAAAATAACTCTGGGCATGCTGTACTCAAAGACCCACGACAGAAGAAATAAAAGACACCTGTGTCTGGAGTTCTTTGCAAATGGTTTAAATAAAGTCTCTGTCACACACGATCTGGCACCATGCAAAGGATTCACCACAAATTCCCTGCACCAACTCCCTGCTCCCTACCTCTTGGTAAGGTTGGTCAATACGACTAATTCAGGTTATCAAAAATCCAGCCAGCTCAGGAATAAATGGCCAACATGAAAATCAGTTCAGAAGTTCTGCTTCCTTAAGTTTGCACTTGGTGATGATACACATACAGGAATCACAAGCTGAAAACTCTCGTTGTTTGTGGCACACTTGTCTAGTGCCACTGACAGTATTATGTTACAAGATGCAGAACACTTCACAGACATGGCTTCACAACTTATGCATATACCTCTTCTCTCCTGTGTTTCTCCTCCTTTGAGATATTATCTGCAGGAGCAATGTCTCCAACAATGCATTCAGCCATATCATGGACCAAAGCTAATCGTATACATCTGGCAAGAAGCAAAGACAGAATAATCAGGTTTTCAGCATTTGAAGTTACATCTTGTTATTCATTAAGCTAAGAGACTACATAATTTATCCCCTTCAAATACTTCACAGGTTATTTGTGTTTTGTGGGTCTTTTGTGGAGGCTGTTTGGGGTTTTTTAAACTTTACTTAACATTTTTCACTTCTTTTCTACAAGTTTCCATCTAGACATAATTGTAATTCCTTATTTCTAGCTACTGCTGCTTGTAAATGCAGATTTAAGTATAAATACCCTTTGCACAAGAGCACAGCTTTCAAAAGTAAGAGACAAGCTTCTGCATGTTTGGCTTTCAGAGACGTCATAACGCCCAACTACATTATATACCTCATGTCATTCCTGCAACAGGTAGAAGGTAATCTGACTGGAGTCATCCCTAATTCAGTACAAAATCTGATACTCAGCTCTGCAGCTATGCCAATGTGCAGCAGAATATTCACAACAGCATTCAGTCCAGCTTCAAGAGGGACAAAATAAGCGTGATCCCATGCTAGACTTGACAACTCATTTGACAATGACTGTTTGCTGCTATGCTAGATGGCTGCTCAAGCTTCTTACTGCTGTTAAAATCCACATGATATACAGCTTTACCTTTGCCACCTGTTGCTTCAAGCTGTATTTTAACTGAGTGTCTTCAGCTCGCTTACTTACAGCTTGAGAGAGCACCAGCCCAGAGCCTCTGCACTAAAACTTGCCTCCGCATAGCAGTTTGGCAATAAAAGCTTCTAGTCACTTTCAGCTCTCCAGGTAAACAGGACCCTTTCCAAAGGACAGAGGAAAGAGAAGAGGAGAAAGGATTTTAAACTCCTTCAGTATGGTTTAAAGCCCCTTCCTCAGGATGAAGCTATTTTTAGTATTTTGGTTGCAGCTCATCCACAACGTGAACACGCGCTCACAACAACCAGAGGCAATCTCACCTGTCCTTGTTAAGGCTTTTGTCTTCAGTCACCAAAGCCATCATCGCCATTCTGTACATATGATCGGAGACACTCTCTGGCTTTGCCACGTTCCTGTACACCCATCCCGTCCGCGGTACTCTCTGCATGAGGAGAACATGAACGCTAGAACTCAGCTTTTGGGGATCTCACCAGCACAACTCTTACCCCACCGTAACCTCCATGCTCCAGCGAGCTTCCGAGAAACACTTGCCCAAGGCCCGGGCTCCCCTGAAGCTGTGAGGGGTCGCCTTTACGCAGCTGTTCACAGGCAAGGCGATCGCACAGCACTATGCCCGCAGCCGCCCTCAGCCTCACGGCGATCCCTCTGAGGCGCTGGGCCATCCCTGCCCTCCACCGGCCTGCGCCCACGTCCCCGCCGGCATCTTCAGCACCGGGGCCTGCCGTCTCCGCTTCAGCCCGCCACTCTCCGCTCATCCCCACCTCGAAGGCTCCGTCTCTGGGCCAACCACGCCGCTACCAGGCCCCGAAGGCCGAGCGCACCGACCGCCCGTACCGCCATTCCTACCGCAGTGACCGCTGAGGAAACCCACCCCGCCCGGCCTACAGCTACCGCAGCGACCGGGCCTCAGGCCCTGCGCTCACCTTGAGCTGCCCCAGCAGCCGTAGGAAGGACAGCAGATCCACACCGCTCACCCTCGCCGCCATGCATCCACCATCACGGCCCGTTTCTCCCCGGCGGGAGAGAAGGAGGCGGGGGGGGGCCTCGTCCCCCACATCCCACGCGTGGTCGGAGCCATGGGACCGCGGTTGGGGGGGGGCTCCCCCCCGGGCCCGCGTTTCGTTTGCTCCCGGATCTCCCCTGCGCCGCCCGTGGGGAGCGGGGGGGGCTCTCCCCCTCCAGTAATTAGTTAATGAGCAGCGAGATAACGGTGAGGACTGAGTCTGACCCGTGGCGACCCGCGCCCTGCGGCTGCAGGAGGTGAATAACACTGATTGAAGACGGGGCGGACACGGACGTGTGTGTGTGTGCGTGTGCAGGAGCAGACGTGTGTGCACGGGGGTGTGGGACAAGGGCACACGCGGCTGCAGGTGCAGGGGTGTGCTCCAGCCTCACCCCTGCGTGCAGGCTGTGTCTGTGCCGGGATGCTCATGCTCTGTTCCATGGATGCTCTGTGTCTGTGTGTGTGACGGTGTCGGTGCGATCACTGTGTTGTGTCCCTCTGTTTGCGTGCGTCCCGCTTGCTCCAGGCAGCCGGAGTTGGTAATTGTGGCTGTTACCGTGAGCCCATTAATCCCCGAATCCCTTTACCTCCTGCTCGCAGGGGATTACAAATTAATGAAAGCAGCTTAGGGCCGGAGCCTCCCAGCACGCACAGATGCTCCCTCCGGACGGCAGCACCACGACTTTCGCCCGGCCCCGCACCTACAGAGAGCATGGGATGGAGCAGCGAGGGCCCGGACCAGTCCTCAGCACAACGTTACAATGGGCAGCAGTTGTGTTGCCTTTGAGGGTGGTGAGGACAGGGCACATGCACCCGTCTTTGTCCTCAGGCAAACTCACAGGGCAGCGAGGAAATGCACATGGCTCTGGAGCAGCGCATGGCGGTGCCCAACTTCCAATATCCTCACCTACACTTCCCAATCCTTTTGATTCCCAAAACCACCCCGGAGGACTTCAGCAGGGAGATAACCGTGGTTTTCACCAGGTCACACGTCCCATGCTCTCAGTGTCACTATGGATGAAGCCACGGAAGGATTCAGAACATTAAAGCCATCCTGGCCAACGGGCCCGGAAGGCAAAGGGAAAGGAAGAATTGTGTGTGTAGAGAAACAGGCAAACCATCGGTCAGAAACCAGATGTGCCCATCACTGCCACAGACATTCACTGACATGAAGGGATGGGGCAACAGTGAAAGAAATGGAGCTCGAGTTCACCCACTCCCGGTGCTTCTCCAAGTGCCACAACCGCTGCGGCTGGGAAGGAGGCGCACCCTGGCCCTCCCTGCGGTACACAACTCGAGGATGCAGGCAGAAACCAAAACGTGCCAAATGGTTGTGGTTTATTTCCCCCAAGCACTTCAGTTTACAGTGCAGTACAAAACGCCCAATTCCTACACAGGTGGGAGACAGTGAAAACCCCCAAAGCGACCCAGAAGAGACACGAAGACATCCGGCTACCGAATTCCGATCACTGCAACACTGAAGTCACTCCAATGGCACAGTCGCTGCTTCCAACAGCTCAGATGAAGAACAGTCCCAGAGTGTCGGCCGAGACGGTCGCTCCCAGGCAGTTCCGAGCAGGAATAGATGAAAGTGGAGTTCTCAGGGATAACTCCATCATGTTCCTGCAGCACTCACATCTCTCCTCTTTCCCAGCACGTTCCAGAGTCCTCCTTTCATTTCCTAGGCAGGGTCAGTACTTCCTCTTTAAAAACACCTGAAGAGCGGCTCCATCACAAAGAACTCCTCCTTGGAAGTAACTGGCAGCAGCGTGGTAGGAAGGGAGGGAAGTGGGATTGCAGAACTCCTTGGAACAAGCCAATTCCCAAATCCAGCCTCCAGGACCCAGCAGGTGAAGTTACAAAGGAAATATTTCCATGTAATGCACCCACCAATAACCCCACTGTGAAGCAGCATCACACATCCCCTACAGCCACAATGGATCTTCACAATGAGTATGTACAAGGATGCGATTTATCATTATAAAGATCATAGAGTCCCAGGCTGGGTTGGGTTGAAGGGACCTCAAAGCTCCTCCAGTCCCAACCCCTACCACAGGCAGGGACACCTTCCACTGGAGCAGCTTGCTCCAAGCCCTATGTCCAACCCAGCCTTGGACACTGCAGGGATGGGGCAGCCACAACATCCACGAGATACAAAATGAGAACAAGCAACCCAAGATTCACACAATCAGAATCAAACCCAAGAAGACATTTCCAGATGAGGGCACTACCAGCAGTGAGGTGAACCTTGGCTGGTTCACTGGCAATAGTTAGAGCATCAATATGCATATTAACATCCTAATTCCATATTTCGACACTCTTAGGAAACAAACCCAACCACTGACAGGTTGAGCATTGGTTCATTTTGTCATATTTCCAGCAGGGTCACAGCAACATCAAAAGTAATGGTGTGGAGTAAAAAGAACCCCCACCTTATCCCAAACCCACAGTTGCTGCTGTTTTAATGGCAGAACCATCACCTCAAACCTTTTGTGTTTGTATACAGATGAAAAGCAGCAGATCAAATCAGAGCCAACACACTCATGGATTTGCTGGAGCTCTAACTCACCGCAGCAATGACTGATTTCAACTTCAAAACATGCACAAACACTGACAGCAGGGAATTCAACACTCCCATAGGAATGGACCAGTTCTCCATACCCAATAGTGGCTGTGCTGTGGATTGGCCTTTTTACTGTGGTGGTGTTTGAGAAGCTGAATGTCCTCACTTGCCGGCTGATAGCAGCATCTCCTGACCTTCAAGACTCCATTTGGGAACTCTGGGCTTTCCTCTTGATGAGCCTCCTCCTGGGCCCTCTCACTGGATTCCAGCACAAAGCAAGAGGCACTGAGCAGCATCTCCCCATCCTCTGCCTAGTTACCTACAAACTGGTTTAACATCCAAGGCATGTGCTGTAACTACAGGTATTATAAACTCCTAAAGAGACCCCCAGTTGCTCCCTGTGACAGGACTCTGTGTGCAATAACCACAGAAGGTTATTTCTTTGTCTACGTGGTATTTTGAGAAACTTGAGGAACGAGGGACAGTAAATCTTTGAAGCTCACTTTTGCTTATGGCAATAGGAAACTGCAGAAGCATTCAGTGAACAAACAAGACCTGATCATGAGAAAATGCCCCTGTTGGGCTTTGGTGCTTTTAGGCTTATGATGGAAATCAGAGGAGGGCACACTCACAGTATAACAAAGTGGCCAAGGACTATTTATTCCTTGCTGGGTAACAGGGGAGCCAGCAAACGTTCCATTTAATTAAAAGTTGCAAATATAGAATTGAAAGGAAAAGCCTTTTTATATAACATAATTAATCTGTAGAACTCCCTGCCACAAGAAAACATTGAGGCCAAAACCTATTAGGATTAACTAAAGATTAGGTAATGGATAACTCCAGCACGCTCAATTACATTGGATAGGATTATAAACTTCACTATCCAGGACGTGAATTATCCCCCAGCCAGGATCAGAAAGGAACGCCTGTTCTGAATGGTAATTTCATAACTATGTTCATGGCTTCCCTAACCACTGTAAAGACAGCTGCCACATTCCCAACCGCTGCCCCATCCCAGAACGGAGCAGCTCTTGGACTGAGTAAAACCCTTTGGGATGAAAGCAGAGCCCCTCCAGCAGAAGGGCAACAGAAATGGGCTGTTCTTCCAAGTCCTACACGGATGATGTTACAGGTAGCAGGTGATGCTGAGCGCTCAGAACTGAAGTGTTTACACTCCCTTACCTTGCTGCACTGGAGCTATCCCACATCATAAGAAACTCAGTGTTTCCCAGTCTCTAAACTTGTTCCTGCTGATGCAAATCTCAGTGTCCTTCACTAAAACCTGCTTCCCCTTCCTAGAATTCAGCAGAACTGGCTTCCATCTGCATAACACAATAATTGCTCAGCTACTTTTCTGGTTCCTAAATGAGTGAGGCGAGTTATCCAATGCTCCATTAAGACATCTGATAGAGGAGGAAGTGAAGCACTGGGTCCAAGTCTTTGCCTTCATATAAACTCTATTAAACTGGATGACAGCAATAGCAATCAGAATCAGGCTGCCCTAAAACTCTCATCCTAGCAGAGACAGACACAGCCTTGGCTGGAACGCACAAGAGAATGGAAGACTTATTTGGACACTTTGTGCTTTCCCCTTTAAACATGCAATGTAAATAACATTTCGGAACGTCACATCTGAGGGTTTGGAACTCATTTAATGGGAATTGAACTTGCTTCCTGAAAAGAAAATGATCTGAGTTTGTGCTTCTCCAAATGAAGCAAAGGAACAGCATCACCGCTCAGTACGCTGGGAGGTAAATCACCTCTGGATAAATTAAAAAGACCTAAACCCAGCAACTACTGGACTTGAAGCACACAAAACAATATCCAATTTCCTTCTAAAGCAGGCGCAGCTGATTGCATAATGCAGTGTTTACTCTGAAAATGAGTAAAGGATGGGGGTGGCAAGTCACGGAACAATCTCAGCTGACAAATGCAATGCTTCCTTCAGTGGACATTTCATGAGAGCACTGTGTGCCTTCTACCGATGAGGGTTCTTACAGCGAGCTCCCTACATTAAGCTAGAACACTTGTGAAATGACTTGGGAAGAAAGGGCTCCAAAACAAGGAATACTGTATATAAAATCCCTGATCATAAATATTAAAGCTGTATCTGGTACTGAACAGCCACGTACAATGAAAAGGTTGTTTCCGATAGAGCCTTCTACACAGACGACCGATAATACTTCACTTTCCACCGTTTGGATCTCATTCGGAAGAAAAAGTACATTATCATTAGAAACAAGGATGAGGCTACGTACAGAATGACACACAGACTCATGTCTATGTTGGAAAATCCAATCCCCAAGAAGGACACGGCCTGCTTCGCCTCTTTGAGAGTGGCTGATCGAACCGCGCTTTTATCGCTATCTTTGACAGGTCCATGATTTGCTATGAGTTTATCTAACACCTTAGACTTTGAACCTAGTACGTTTTCTTTATCCTGGATCTTATTTTCTCTGCTTCCGCTTGGTTTCTTCTGTAGGCTTTTGTCCTTCTCTTCCCCTGTATCCCCCTGTTCAGTTTCACTGGAGTCTGTCTGGCTTTCAGCGTACTTATATAGAACATTTTCAGTGCTGTAGTGATGCTTCATGAACTGCAGAACTTGGGCTTCATTCCAGCTGTGTAATCCTTTGAGTTCTTCATGACATGTAGGACACATGTCTGGAGGTGGCCACTGAACTTTGGGAAATTTTGGATCTTCAGTCAAAGCCCCTAATTGGGAGAAGAAAACAACAGTATCAGGAGTGAACGAACTAGGAAAGCTGACCCTTCCCTGGAAACCAGAGAGTGTTCTCATAAGCTTCCTTACGGACATCGATTATGTTGTGTCCACTTTCAAATGCAACAAGATGCTATGATTGCTGCTTTTAGAAGGCACGAAGCCATCATCTGAGCCGTGCAGGGGTTAACTCGAATTACAGTTCAAAACAAACAGCTCTTCTGCACTCACTGCTCTTTAATCCTGAAGCTTGGTTTGCAGCAGCAGTTTCAAGGCCAAAGACTTGCAGATATTTTCTTGTTCCTATATTGTGAACCATTCCAGCCTGCCTGGCTTTTTCATAGCTTGCATTATTACTATAGCAAACTCTTTTCAGTACTTTAAAAGCCATTATCATATTTATACTTTTCAGCTTGCTTTTTAGCATTTAGACATATAATGCTGCCTTGAACAACACCCAGTTTTAACTTTCTGGTTGCTCATAGCTCAGGCCATCTTTCCACCTTGACAGCAACGAGCTGAATGCTGTAGCTTGTGTTGCACTGCTCTAAAAAATAATGCTTTATAATGTAGATGTAGGCAATCTTTAGAACAAATCTGTATCTGGTAAAAGGCTAAGTTAATTTCTTTAGCTGACTGTTATTAGTACACTAATGCTTAAACTAGTTCAGTACCTTTAGCTTCTTATTTTATTATTAAGGCATGAAACTTTGGGCTTTTTAAGCAAAATGCTGGTTAAGGATTCAAAGAATGCTTTATAACATTTGTCTCTTTGATATTTAAAAGGAAGAGAACACATCTGTGTTTGGGATATCTTAAAGATTCCTCAGTAATCAATTTGTTTCAGTAGGGAAAGTAGAAACAAAGCATCTTCTGGTAAGAGTACAAACTGAAAACTTGCTGTACTTCATGCTTCCTGCCAAAGAGAAGAATGCCATAAATCCTGCACATTCTGAAGCGACGACAGAGCCATATACAGCAATCGCATGACCTACACTTGAAGGCTGTGCCAAGGTGTTTTCATTGACCACTCAAACATCATTCCTCATGGAAAGCTATACAATATTACCAGAACTACAGATGCAGCTTTTAAGGATTAAAATCTATCACTGTCCCAAAGAGAAATTTTAGCAAACTTAAAAAGCATAATTTAACATTATTATTTATTCCAGTATGTTTCGACTTCTTACTAAAAGGGTATTTTAGCTGGCTGCTGCATCATCTAAATCAATATCCATACGAGTTTTCCAATAACTTAATGTATTAAATAAGTATATTGCTCCACTGCTTAGCAACTCCAAGTCAACAGGACTACCTTGCTCCACGTTCGACCTGGCAGTAGTAACAAACATTAGGGGATGTTTTTACTTAATACCTCACCATCTACTTTTTCTCCTTGGAAGAAGGGAGACAAACTGTTTATACTGACAGCAGTATTTAATACTTCATAAATCTTGGGAATTCAGTATAACCATAATATAAACACAATATAGCATATTTCAATTGTAACTAATGCTACACCACACAGATCCAGAACAGCAGACAGGGATTTAGTATAAAAAGAAACCAATTTTCTTTAGTGCTTTTGTTACCTGATATCCCCATAACAGAACAGATTAAATATAACCAGTATTTTAACAGTACTTTTAGTCTAACTGAAAAGAGAGCAATCTAGTGGGGGAAGAGATCTGCTTCATACAGTGGTTTCATTTCATTCTGTTGCTGATCTGCTAATAGCTTAGGCTCTTTTATCCTGAGGAAGTCTCCTCTTCAATTATCATCATTTTCTATGCAGCATCTCTCACAGTGTAATAGACAGGTTTTCTCATCTAGTTAAACTCTTACACAAAGAAATGCAATTATTTCTTTATCCCCCGATAAGTAGCTGAACTGTATTGCTCCTTTTGAAAAGGCTTTGATTTGTACTCCAGAAAAATCCTCTCCTCAAGCAACAGGTGAAAGTTTGGAAGAAACAGTATCCAAGAATGATGGAGTTTTTCATTATATATCATAGGAGACACTATTCTCTAGTAACATAGCTGTGCCTCAAGGGTGCATTTCTCACCCATGCAAAGGTTACCAGGCTGGTCATTAGTTATAGTTGATTAGGATGCTTGAGGTTTTGCTCCAGACGCAAGCACCTTTTCTTGAACACTGATGTAAATACGGAGTTAAGTCTTCTGAAGTCTACATTTAATAAAGGAATATCAGGCTGGAACAACAAAGACTGTTGGTTCAAACTCATGTTACAGAGCCTAAGTTGCATATCTCTTTGTTCAGATATAAACCACACTGTGTAAGACGCCATAGCCGTGTCCTTTGCACACAGCTGCCTTTGGTGGGTTTCCCTAAGCCAGGTCTTCCGTACCTGCAAGCCTGTTATTCACAACGTTGTGTTTCTCCCAGAGCCAGAGAACAGCCTTGTCCAAGGTCTTAATGGAATCCATGGACTCTTTAGCCATTTCTTCAAAATGCTGAGCACAAGCCTTGCATCCAAAAAAGTGCTGAATGTATCTCCGCATGACCTGAAGCACTATTTGGGGATTGTCTTCAAGACCTAGGATATTAGCAGGGTAAATCAAGACAAAGATATTAGCGGGGTTAAAAGCTTCACACAAGTCTTAGAAGAAATACCCTTCCCCAACAAAATACATCCATAATATTGCCCAAGTAGTTGGGGTAAGACATTCAGAAACCAAATTATTTGGTAAAACAATGTAGAGTTTAAAGTGATCTCAAACTGTATGTTTCAAAACATACTGGTTTGAAAGGTCCTCTGTGGTATTAGACACAACTACAAAGGAATGAATTCAAACACACTGAGGTTCAAGAAATGCTAGGTGAGTGACAGTGTTACTAAAACTGTGAAGTAGCTATTTATACCCATACATACTAACGCAGCCTATACAATTGTGTTCAGTTATGCACAACAACACATTTTAATAAGACTTAAAGGACAAGTGTTCATTACAGTGAAGTTTCTCCCTTCAAAGAGTATCTTATAATTTGAGGGGGGACAAACTTAGCTAAACGAAAATCAGACATTATTGCTTCTTCAGAAGCCCATTGCCACAGAGCATTTTGAAACGTTCAACACACAAAGCCCACACTGTCTGTACTTCACACAAATCTTGTGGAAGTAGAGACTTTCTACACTATTTTGCCCAATAACTAAATGAATATTTATTGCTATGCATTCATCGTTGCATTTATACTCATTGCTTTAATGTTCAGGCATTAAAGCTATGGTGACCTTGCTACTGAAAAACCAAGAGCCAAAACCCCTCTGGTAACTATTTCACAAGGTGCCTGTGATATCTGTTTGTCAGTCTGTAACTCTGAAGTATTACAGGATTCCAGAATCTCATTACAGTTCCTAATTCCATAGCTTTTTTGGCAGGTGCTGAATGAATACACAGAACACCTACTTAGCAGCAAGTAACTCAGGAGTTCCTCCTAAAATAAATACAAACACATTATTATTTCTACAACACACTTTTACACTGAAGATAATGCAAAAGAATCCTTATTTTATTCAGATGTAAGCTAAGGTCTTCACAGATTAAGAACTCTGTCCTGGGCCTTTACTGTGGCAGCAGACAGTCCCTACGTCAATAAGTGGCTCGAGAACCTGATATAATTCATTGAAATCTTAATGGTTTCATCTCTGTCATACAGATTTTCTGATTCATGCTTAATTGACCTAGTAAATTCTGCCAAAATGTGTTTACAAATGTACTATATGTTACCAGGAACATGCACTTTGTCAAGCTAAACACGTTTTATGATGCAGATTGATCAAATTACCAACTCGCACAGCTGAACGCTTTACCATGAGCAATTTACAATGCGAGTTTCACAGGTTCTGTAGTAAAGGGTTGCAGTGCTTCGCTCACTGTTCTGTTCTGGCAGTGAGTAACAAACAGTTTGGTAGCACACATCCCCTCTGTACACGCATTAGTTTTCAGAAGGGAAAAAACCCTCAACAAAACCCATTCAAAACTATCAGAGCATTTATCCCTCTTCTAAGAGATGTATGAAGATTGTCAGACACCTTTATTTAGAACAATGCCATGACATTCTTAACCGTGGCAGCAAAGTAAGTTTTGAAAGCTAAAAAGAAATCACAAAAAGCAAAAAATCTCGACTCAGACATCCAATATCTGTGATTGAACTGGTATGTATAATAAAAGCTATGAGATTAAAGCAGATTAAATTACAGTATCGAAAGAAAGGCTGAAAAAGAATTTTGGCAAGTTGAAACGAATTCCAGGCAGAACAGCTTTACCCTGTGTACTAAAATGTGTATTTAGAAAGAACCAGCAACAAACACACCACAAGTAACCACTAGCAAATAACCTGCTTGCGGAGGAACAGATTGATACCCAAATTCACTTGTATCCATTCTCCTGTGTAATGTTACACTCTTGACAATCCATTTTGTCTTTGAAATTCAGCAACAGATTAAACAGAATCCAGATCATTTTTTTATAAACCCCACGAGCCTGTCTTATTCACACCAACAGATCCTATTACCTAAAGCAATATTTCATATAATTAAGGGTGCTCGGGAATAGATTACTGCAATGATTTTATACATCCGCAGGTGTGAGTGGTTCTGCTCAGAGTTCCTTCGGATTCACTGAGGCTGAGCAGGTTCAAATTACACTGCTCCACATTAGAACATGTCAAATATAAACCAATAAAAACATGCTATGGAGAAAGCTTCTGCAGGTTCCCTCTGCCTGCCGGAAAAGGAAACTATCAAGAAAAACACAGCCGCTTTCAAAAGAAAACAATTGCAAAATGGCTCATTTTGTTTGTTTTTCTTTTATCAGCCCAGAGATGAATCTTCTATTAACATCTGCCATGTATCATCGTGTAATCCTCCTTTTCTCTTTCCTCCCAAACTACTGCAATTCAGGGTAACCCTAATCTTTAAAGTGGACAAGAACCATAAAACCCTACCTGTGGTGGGAAGGATTAGGGAGTACATCATGCTTTTTAGTAGATGGGATTTAAACAAGCAATAAGGAGAGGAAAACCTCCCAAGACATAATCCGACAGTCTCAGACTGACCCAATTCTTTCGCCATAAGAAGTGATCATCACATATCTGCCCCGATTTAAATCGATGGCTAAGTGTGCTAAAGAGTTCTCAGGTTCTACAATGTATTTTTAACTTCAGGCAGACAAGAGCTCACACGTGAACCATGGCAGCAATTTAAGATGCAATTTTGTATAGTTCAATATTAAGAACATTTTTAGATTTATTTAGAAAACTTTTGGCAATTGGGACAAAAAGGGAAATTTAACTTATGCATGATCCTGTTGAATAGCAAATAGAAGACCCAGCACAAAAAAACCCAAACTCACCAGGCAGAGCACAGTACTAAATTACAGGGATGCAAAAGGGAAACAAAAACCAACAGCATGATTAGCTAGTCAGAAAAATCCCTCTTCTGCAGGAGCTTCAGTATTAAGAATGGAGAGATTTTCACTGTGCTTACAAGTGATGCTGGGCAAATGCATGCAGCCATAACTTGAAACAATGAATTATTTTTCTTAACATACAACCAGTAACTGACAAATGGCAAATGTCTGAATTTTATGATCTAGTGGCAGTCCATCTGGCATTCTTACATTCCTCAGAAAAGGCAGTTAAAAGGCTTTAAATGAAAAGTAAATAGAACAATAACCAAACAAAGCACTATCAGGGAAGGAACGAAAACATATGAAGGGCAACATTTTAGCATTGGTAATTCGATTTCCATTGTATGAGGAAAATGTATTATAAATCCAGCAGGTTTCTTAAACAGGAAACAGCACTCAAATATAAACACTCTGCTTCACAAGATGCTGCAAGTCTATACCCAAGCAATTTTACTGAGTGCTTGCAAAGGAGTGTATCACTGCAGAGATTAACGGCCACTGAGTACATTCAGCTGAAAAAAACCCCAAACAGCCCCAACATTCAGTGTTTAAGAAATAGTATTACAGGAGGAATGGCTAATGGTCATGTATCTTTTACAGCTGCTGAACTGTATGGTTCAACTTCATTCTTCTCAAATTCAATTAGCAGTGCAATCTCAAGTAACCTGAACAACCTTCCTCCTTTTTCATGTAGTTCCACATTTCGTCCTTTGAAATTCTCTCCTTTTTCTGCTTTATTGCTCACACCCTCTTCTTCATCTACCTCATTTCCAAGGGAGGACAAACCGACCCGCTTTCTATGAAGCCTCCTGCTGCAGTGAAGCTCTGCTCTGACCTCTGCTGGTGCAAACCTGAAAGCCACTGGTCTCCACTAATGTATTTGAGCGTTTACTAACATATTTTCTCTAATCAGTTTTCCTTCTACTGCACAGCACAACTTTGTGTTTTCATATTGGTCTTTTCCTTCGAGTGTCCCACAAAACTGCTGCTTACCTGTATTTATCAGAGCCTTTGGCTGCAGTGCAGCTTGCACTGTGAGGGTGTGAAACAGCTTCCAGAGGGCACAGGTATAACCCCGCAGCTCGGGTCTGCTGCCCTGACACCCGACCCACTGAACCTTCTTAGTGAGAAATATCCCAGAAATCTGAAAGAGAGATGTGAGTAAGACAGACAGCTCAGGGACACAAACGTGCCTCAGCTTGGAAGCTGAGCTGACCCGAGGATAAAGAGTGAATGACTGCACTTGTTGCTCATGAATTCATGCTTAAGGCAAATGAATTTTAAACTTATAGCCATCCGTACGTCTGAGACACTCTGACGCACCATTATAAAACTCATGCCTCTCACAAACAGATACACAACACACAGTCACCGACGCCAGACCTACTAAAAGGCACATCACAATGTCTGATTAGTCTGACAGAATAAAGTAGCTTAACTTGTAAGTTTCCGTTCAAGCACAGTATGAACACAACACACACAAATACTGTGAATCTGACAGGGCTACAGTTTCCTTGGGTACATTAAATACTACTCAGCAAGATTTATATGACTTACAGGGGAAATTCTTAACATGTAGAATACATTATTATTTCTTCTTAAAACAAAACCATTGCTTTGTCATTATACTTAAAACCCAGTGCAAGATTTGAGTTTCTGAGGCTTATCTCCCTGCCTCCTAAAAAACAGAAGGCTTACAAATTTTGGATAGCAACCCCATTTCGTGGGAAGACACACTTCCATTAACTTCAGTACAAAGATGGGCAGAAACAGGTTTGTGTTACTGAAGTGAGGCAGGGCTCATAGCACAGCCTTTACTGTGCCAGGAAATTAAGGAGTATTTGGGGAAGCTCTTCAGGAATAAATCCCATTTCAGGGTGTAAACTTCCCATCACTTAAACTCTGACCTCCATGAGAACCCTGCTGATACGAGGCCCAACAAGCAAAGGCAACTCAAACATATCCCTCAGGAATGATGCACAATTTGAAGCTGCTGTTAGGGAACGTGTCCATGTTAGTGACCGGCTGCTCCGCATTGAACTGAACCAGATTTGTGTGTGTCAATTCTCTCATATAAATTCCTTCATGTGGATTTTTTTCCTGGTAATGATTTCCCTTCATTTTCATTTTAACCTTCTTATAAGTCCATTATGACTGAGGGGCCATCAGTAAGTGATGTCTTAGATTTATACAGAATCTTATCCTTTGCTAATGCTGTATTTTATGCTGGAAACTAGGAACAGCTTACCCGCATTTTGTTGTTGACAAGATCTAGGATAGCATCATAAGGGATTTTGTCTAATGGAAGGCTCACCAGCCACTCCTGCAAGGTCTCTAACAACTTCACCACAGACTGACGGCCAGGAAAGAGCTGAGAAAATGAAAGAAAGAAATCACTGTATTTTAAAGCACAAATCTCATTACCAGGAGGACACTTTTATCTTGATGTAAATGCCTTAATTCCTGTCTTTAAAATGCTTCAGATTTTCTTTCATTATGAGCAAATTAATTACTTGTTCTGCTTTCAGTTAAGAGCCATCTCACACTGACTTCTGCTTACAAAACTGAACATGTTGTAGGCACAAAACGCTAACCAGTAAAATGAAGCTACTCAAAAGCAGGCAGTATTTCAGATTAAGGCAATTCAATTCTGTGTGTAGCTCAGAATGGAGCGTCAGACCTCGGAGAATCAGAGGCACTGAAATCCTTCTCACTTGTAGAAGACTAATCACAGAAATTAGTTCTCCTAAAACTTATGTTCAGATATCTGTAAATGTAGGTGCTGGTTACCTAGAAGAGCATTTTCCTTTCATGTGTGTAATAGTGATTTCTGAAGCAATTTGGAGATTGTGACTTCCTTAACTTGCAATTTAAAGAAATCACAGCCTGGCAGATGAGCGTGAGGAACTGTAAATCTGTGGTAATGCCATTACTTTACATTAGAAATTGTATTTTGCTTTAATGGTGGCTGTAATTACTATAGAATTAAGTAGAGTATGCATATACTATCCTCTAAGTACCCTTCCAGAGGGAGCAGTATTTTAACAGATGGAGAAATAAAGTCCCTGTACCTGCTACATTAAGTACATAAAGCAATTTATGACAGAACATGCTGTACGTATGCCAGTGACTCCACAGTCACTGTCTAACTATTGATAGTATCTCCAATTCAAAGGCCGCTTACCTGATACCATACAAAAGGGCAGGAACTCTCTTTTGCTATTGCATCTAACACAAGGGTCCCTGTGCATTGTTTGGGTTCAGAGACCCTTAAATAGTGTGTAACAAACCAGTACACCTCTGAACTACAGACTGCATACTATCATTGCATTTACTTCTGTAGGACCCCCAGAATATCATGTATCTAAAAGAATATCTAAAAGACAATAGCTGCACTGTATCTCAGATATGTAATGGTCTCATCAAGGATTCAAAACCCAATGGACTTGTGCACTGGTTGCCAAAAAAGCCCTCAATGTACAACAGTGGGAATTCCCCAAGTAGGGAACCAGAGACCTCTCTGGCATAGGACTTACCATCACCATAAATGCTCTTAAAAAAGAGGATAGTATGAACATTTCTTAACAGAAACACCCAAGAATCATGAATGAGAACTACGAGGCAAGTGCTCCACAACATCAGCAGTCCCCACTTGTGTAAGACAGCCTGGAGACGAGTGTGCCACTTAAAGAGAGCATTCCCCACTTACGCACTAATAGCCAGGGAAGCAAATGACATCAGCTGGCCAGGAGCCATTAGGAAGCACAGAGGATGTTTTAGGGATAATATGATGGAAAGATTACTACCACACTTTCTTAAAGAAATGAGGCCAGCTAGAGATTTCTGATGGCCACAGCGGGGGCAAGAAACTGTCTGTCTGATTTTCAGACAAATCCAGATATTTGGGAACAGTTCACATAGGCTTTAGTATTCCCTCAAATAGCTGTTGATACACTTTCCTTAAAATAAAACAAAGGGTGAACTACTCAGTAATTATGAAGAGACACTGGTCATTACATAGGCTGATATTATAAAGTTACATTATACCAAGTTGTTTCAAGTCACATTACATAGATTGTCCCTTCACTCAAATATAATATGTAAGCATCTTTAAATAGTCTATTATATACAATACCTCAATTATTTTAAAATAATTAAACGAAATACCTCAATTATATTAAGAATTTAAACAGAAGTTACTACAATCTCTACATAAAACACCATTGTCAAGTACGCACTAACGAAATGCAAAAGTCAAGAATGAAAAACAAAGGGGTTTTTAATCCCACCCAGTTACAATAGCTACTTATCTTCAAAATCTGATAAATGGACTATATTTACAGTGTTTGTTCAATATGGTGCAGACTCCTTAAGCTTTATTTAATTTCAA
Source organism: Forpus xanthops (assembly GCA_032466535.1). Taxonomy (NCBI): domain Eukaryota; kingdom Metazoa; phylum Chordata; class Aves; order Psittaciformes; family Psittacidae; genus Forpus; species Forpus xanthops. The sequence continues at coordinate 21,298 of JASSUY010032886.1, forward strand.
GCCCTCCAAGATTAAATTAAAACGCATTTCAACCCTGTAAGTGTGCCAGAAAAACATACAATAAGTCAAGAATTTAAAGAAACCCATAAAACTATGTTTAAGCTAGTGAGGAAGCGTACATTTAAGGATTGTGAAAGACATCTTGAGAGACCTACGTCACATAACATATTTCATGTTAGAGTCACTTTATTCTTATAAATGATCAAAGATTAGGAGCGTATACCTTGGCGCAGACAGTAACAAAGTCCTTGAAGGTCTTTAGCTCAGCTCCCTCAAGTGTCTTGTGCGTAGCAAGCTCTACCCTGAGCAGGTAATGCAATCCTGATTCAAGGTCAGCCATGTACAGCTTAGCTCTGAAAGACACATATATAACGTTAGAAAGTGGCAGGTTTCTTTCGCTCATTTTCTCACCAGTCATGAAGGTAAAATTGATATATAGTGGGTGCCATTAAAACCTCCACGTTTGCCACTCCACAGTGATTGCAGTGTATCCTACACCAGCACGGGAAGACACAGTGGTTACTTCAGGCGCTCGGTGGGTGAATGTCAAGTTCAATGAGTTTCACCATACGCTCTGAAAAGTGTAATTTTATGTCATGTTGTTCACAATTTGGACAAATGAAGCATAACCACATGCAAGAATTTCTTTTATAGTTAACTAAACTTTTGCCTCCCAGCCAGCTTTACCTTGTAACGCAATTATAACTCTGACATTGTCAGCAAGGAAAGTGTGAGTGTAAAGAAATTACAGCTCCTCCTCAAGCCTAACCACAAACAGAAAAATGACATGCTACGAAGAAAGGGAGACTTTTGTTGGACTTGGTTTCTTTTGTTAAACAGAAGTAATTATACACAGAGCAGGAGTGCAACCTGTGTTGGAAAGGAATCTAGAAACCCTCTCCCAAATGCAGCAGTTTTACTGGAGGTTCTTGGCATAGAACAGCTCTTAAGACAGACTGAGGTACCTCAGAACAGGTATAAGTAAAGCATGTAGACCAAATCAAACATTTTAAAGAGTTCCTTCTCACAACCAAGTATCTTCATTTTAAAAAAGACACCAACAAAACCCACTTTACAAACGACAAATGCATCAGGTAAAGCACCCTACCTTTAATGCTTTTCAGAGTACAAGATTTAGACAGTATGACACAGAGCATTGTAGCTGAATAGACAGAAGCTCATAGAGTTACAGAGTTGATACTGAGGTCAGCAGCATTATTACCTCTAAACTCAAACAATTAAAACCAACTATCATTCAAGAAACTGCCTGCCCCCCCCCCAATAACATTCAGGAAGAAACATATTAAAATACAGAACAACCTATATTCTTACCAATTCAAACCACAGACTCGCATGAGTTTATCTCCTTAATTAAGAAGGTACTCATTCAAATCTTAAAAACCAGCAAAATTCTGCTTCAACTTTCTTAAATAAAAAGACATCCGTAGGAATGCACGAGGTTCTCCCAAAGGATCCTATTTAGAAGATACTTGGACTGGAGATTCGTATCTACAAGATTTTGTCTTGCTGGAAGGCAGCTCAATTTAACCAAGTTGTTTTGATAACAGAGTGTTTTGTAGAAAGTATTTTATAATAGTCCTTGGAAGAAGATGACATTAATAGTGTCTATGTAAGGAAAATAATACATAATTGAAGCACTCAGTCCTACATCTTTTCCATCTAAAGATGCTGAAGGATTATCTCTCTGCAAAGCCTTTGCATCCTTCTCTCAAACAAAGAGGGAAAAAAGGCGGTCAACCTTACTGGATTTAGTATGATAAACTTCTTTTACACTGACTTTAGTATTTTCTATTACACTTGCATTTGACAAGCACTTCTTAGTGGGCACTGCTTCAGTGTTACACATACAGAGTGTTTTTCTTTTCTATAGAAATGCTGTAGCTTGTTACTGTTAATTTTTTCAGGGACAATGATTACTTGCTGAAGTTTTCCAACCACTCCAATCAGTGATCCAGGATTTTACAGTAAATGAGAGCACAGCTTTCCATGAGACAAGAAAAAGACTGCAAGCAAATTTTAATAGCCAAGCATTGACCTGAAAATCAAAGGTATCACTTACCTATCGAACTCTTTCCACACCTTGGTTTCTGTACTCTCCTCTTTGTTTTCTTGAACAGGCAGCTGAAGTGGCAAAAGAAGTTTTTTTCTTACACCTGGCAGTGACTTTAAGTACGAAGAAAAGAAAGACCGTAGAGGCTTCAAACTGCATATAAATGGACAAAGTAAAGATTACTTTTCATCTCAGACTACGTGAATGCCCAAAGAAAATTAGTGTATTTAAAAAACCAGATATTCACTTTGTTGCACGTTTCACAGTCCTGGTGCAGCGTGTTATGTTTTGCTACAAAGTGAAATCAAATAATGTTCGATTTAGATACGGTAATAACAATCATTTGGATTAGTGGTTTGAAATCCTACCCAAAATAAGATTGTATCAGCTCACCTTACAGGCTATGCTCACAAAGAACAAGTATTTTGACTTAGAAACAAGCTTTTTAAGAAATTTGATACTTATTTTTTTTTCCCCACTTTTATTCCAGTGTTTTCCTTTCAGAAGCATCACAGTAATAGGTTAAAGTGATAACAGTGTAAATAAAATTAGTATTATGTCTCTTATTAATAATATAGGTAACACACAACTTCAGTCAGTACAACGTATTGATTCCATGTCAGGACACAGCTTCATTATGTATGCAAAAGAAGGTTATAGAATGAAAGTAAGCTGTGGAAACTGCTTTTAGAGCTTAAGAGGACATCCCCGTACTCCTTTAGAGATAACTACTTGCCTGTTAATTAATCCATGGGACCCATTAGGGTGCATCAGGTAGCATGAAGGGACTGAGGTAATGCCAAGTTTCTCAAGGAAAGGCTTATCAAAATTCAGTGCTCTCTTTACAACGATGTTTTCATACTGGATCAAGTCTAAAAGAACCTGGGTAATGAAAAGATGACATGAATTACACATTGTTCAAGGAATCTGCAATTTCATAGGACAAGACATAAATAGGTGAAGTGCATCATCCTTCAAGTTGTTCGCCAAGGAATACATCTATGAGCGTTTTGTAGACACTAACAATTTCAGTTAAAGATTAACTCTGCTCTGGAAATTACTACTCCTATCTTCCTTTTTTTCCCATAGTCTACCCTGATCTTTTCCCTTTGAAGTCTAACATCTGAAGAAAACATGAGAATGAATGATGAAATGTCCTCATAAACCTCAAAATAGCCAAAGGATATTCCACAGGCACCAGCAGGTTTATGCTTCATATTATATATCTAAGAGTCTAAAGGCAAATCTTCAGGTGGTGAAGAAACATTGGTCCCACCACTTTATGGCATTCTGATGTCAAAGGCTATGACTTTGAAAACAACTGAGGGCTCCATGGGAGTTAAGGCTTTGCCTGGCAAGCCCTGACAAATCAAGCTGGGTAGTATGTGGTGTCACTGCACCCAGCACTCTGTTCAGCTCTTTTTGTTTGCCAACCCACAGTAGAGACTCCCTGCAGGGATAAGTGCCTATATCTCAAGGTGCCAGCTCAAAGCAGTCTTCATCAACTGCTTTACACCTGATGCTGGGCTTTTGCACTACAGCATCTGGGAGTGGTGACAAATTTCTTTGCATGGTGTGAAATCCAGCAAAGGGTGGAGGAGGCAGAAGAGGGTGGCAACATAAGGATGACTCCAAGATTCGCCAGGGCTTGACTATCCAAGTTATTTGCCAACTACAGCCAAAGCTGCACCTACAAATATGATGACTCAGTTATAAGTAACAAGAATTTGCTTTAAAAAAAAAGTTTAAATACTGAGTTCTTCCCTTCTTAAATGCTTCACGATCCCACTGCTAATGGCACCCCCTTTTGTTGCTCTAATGAGAATAGTCTTCACATCCTTCCATTAGCTTGTGCTTATACCACCATTTCGTTTCATTCTTACTTACAAACTCTCCCATGCTTCCAACTCATCAGACATTTCTACTTGTCATTTGTTTACTTTTACCCATCTTCACCTTTTCTATATCTTTTTCCTATTGTTAGTTTCAGTTTCCACTATACTTTTCCCTTTCAGGTCAGTATTACCTTTGCTATGTTATCCCTCACTTTCAAACTCCTAATTTAAGAGACCCGACATAACATCAACAAATATTCTTTCTTCTGAAAGCACACTCCACTTTCTGTTAATCAAATGAACTCAAGTCTTTCCCCATGAGAGCAGGTAATAAAATTAAGGTGAGTGTGTTCAAAAGCTGAAGAACTTTATAATCAACCCATTTCTTCTCTTCAGCCATGTCCATTTCTGTCAACCCAGCATCTTCTAGAAAACGAACGTCTAGGAACAACCTGCTTCTCAATGTGATTCTTGCTTTTGGCAGCACACTCTCCTCCACTTACGCAACTGGGCCACCTCAGCATCAAATCTAATTAGAAACATTTCACAGACATGGGATGTTTCTACACAGATTATGCCTTGATAATTACACAATTTATTTTCTTTACTTACCCGCAATCTTGGCAGGAAGAGAAAAGTAACAGTTGTCCAAGCTAACAGCAGGCTTATTAGGTGGTGAAATGGTGCCAAAGCAAACATTATATTGGGGGGGGTGGGAAAAGCAAAAAGCCAAAGAATCCCACTTCCTCAGTGCCTCAGAGCTATGAAAATGATCCTATGCTATCACTTAACTTAGAATGTAACTTCCTAAAACCTATGCGTGAAGAAAGAGAACCACAGAATTTATAATATAAACAGCTGAAACAGAAAAAAGCTGCCCAGAAGAATGAATATGAGGAATGGCTCTCTAGCAGTGAGAAAACAACAGAATCTGACAACACATTTGTTGTGATCTTCCAAATCTTGAGAGAAAAGACTTGTGCTAACAACGAAACTGACAATGTAATCATTTCATGCAATCTTCCATTAAAACATGAACAGAAGAAATTAACCTGAATTTACATTCATTTGTAAGCAAGTTCCTCCAACAGCCCCATATAATCCCTCTGTGATACCTCAATTACACATGACCTGCCCTTTATGACCCTTTAATTCAGTGCTATAAACAAAAATACTGTTGTTTGGCTAAATAACATAAAACTCAGCTGTGTTATGACAACATTCATTCATATTCATTCTGTCATTCATAAGTCATACACTACCTCTCGTCCAACATAGGAGTTATTACTTTCGAACACAATGGCAGTATAATGATGGCTGCTCTTGTCAAAAAGAGAAGTGATATCACTGGACCTTTGGAGAAAAGAAAAGCTATTTAGCACAGGTAGAATGCAGTATACACACTGTTGTTGACGGAATTTTCTTTTACAATCTCATAGCAGAACTGATAATAAGGAAAAAGGCACCTTTCAACTCTAACAGGACCTTCTGCATTGTATTGAATTGATGCAGCAAACACACAGCAGCTGTATTTTAAACAAGGAACTTACGGAACGGGATCTAGTGGTGGACAAGCAGGAGGTCTCAGCTCTTGGGAATGGTTCTGTAAGAAGTCAATCATCATCTGACGCACTGTTTGCAGCTCTCGATCAGCTCCTGCTGAGAACAGGTTACAAAACACAGGGCTTCAGCAAACTGGGACAACACGACCCACATGCAGGTTGTTATACACCCTCCTGCTTTTCTGCATCAGCTGTCACAGTCATTGCTGTGGGTAACTTCAGTAGCTTGTTCTTTTGTACTCAGGACATTCATTGTGTATTAAAAGCTGCAAAGGTTTTTAATCATTTTCACCAAACAGCCAGGTGAGGTTCCAAAGCCATGTAACAAAGGGAGGAAATAACTGAAGGGTGAGAATGCTTTATTTGCCTTAAAAGAACTTAATTTAAAAGATGAAACGCTCACAAATGCCCCAAAATAACAGGTACAACTATGGTCTACTGCATGAAGGGTTAATGGTGCAGGTGGTCTCTCTTCTGACCTCTGGCCTTCTAAATGTTAATCCATTGAAAAAGACAACATCGCTTTTGTCCCCAGACAAACCACCTCAAGCTGTGATCCTGTCAGACACAGGGGATAAGCCGGTTTTCAGTAAGTCAACATCTGAAGAGGGGCTGTCCCCAGTGAGATTCAGGATGCCTGGGAAGTGGCTGATAGATCAAAAAGCACCAAAGTTGGGATTGAGCAAATGGGATCTCCTGCTGATGAGGTGTGTGGTGGAAAAAACCAGAGATTTTAAAAACACCATCAAGCCATTTGTGAAAATCAGGAACTACAATTCACAAAACTGAGGAATCTGAGCTCTCAGCTCTTGAACAAATGTTTTTGCCTGTCTGAAACTCTGCCTGACATTCCATTTACGGACAGTACTTGCAATATCGTATCTTAAAGAACCATTCAGTGTCCAGCCCATCTCTAGCTGTCTAACCTAATTGACAGGCAAATGGCTGTTGCTTCTCGTGCACCACATTCCTGCCTCATAGGAGAACTGCTTTGGGAATTTCTTACCATAGGATATTTGTACCTTTGTAATTTTCTCCAGTAGTAAACTGCTTTGTAAATGCCTTGAAGAACTATGGGGGAGGAAAAAAAAGTATTACTGCTTTGAAAATACCTCACTGCAGCAGACGAAATCTCAGTTTAGAAACAAAAATGGTTTTCAATAGGTTTTACTTTTCACAGCTCTAATTACAGAATGCTTTCTATCTGTTCTGAAGACAGTTTTCCCTGTTAGCCTGAGTTCCAAAGACCTGCTTCCCAACCACCGGAGAGTGGCTCACATGCAGCAGTCAAAACTCTGATACACAATAAAGCCAACTTTTAGAGGAAAACCCCCTAATGCATAATGAAGTACTGTGCATTGATCCGTTACTGCAAACATTAACCCAAACACAACTGATTACCAAATCAGTACTACCAACTGTGTGTATACTTAGCACACTATTCACATCTTCTCAACTCCCTCCAGTGGCTAAACAGGATATATAATAGAGCTTGACTGCTTTCTGCTATAAAAAATGAAATAGAAAAGATTTGGTGTTTCCAATTTACACCCAAAACTTGAAGATGAAAAGCAAATAAAATTGTTCCTTCTATCAGGGTAGAATCACAAATTCTGCAGTGAAATACCTCTTGCTCCCTCTCCTATTATAACAGAGTCTACTCAATCCTCTCCATCACATTCTGCTCATACTTACAGTTAATAATACGATTATACAGACTGGCAAAGACAGAGAAGTTAAAGATTGCATTTACACCTGAAAATGAGCAACTGTAGATACTTTTGGCAAACACAAGATCCCTTTTAAAGAGCAGTTTAAGCAAATTATGAAGTTACTTGGAAAAATAGTGTAAAAATATATCATTGATCCTAACTTCAATGCATTACCTTCACTTTCATATACCAAATCTAAAATCACTATTAATAATATTAAAAATCTGAATTTGCAAAGTATTTACATAAATTATTGTTATCCAGTGAATAATATTACAATAACCCAGTGCCTCTTACAATGGCATCTTTCAATAAGAATCTTTCAGATTCAGAACTCAGGACTGACTTACTGCTCAAGTAACTGCGTCTGCTGTTGCACTCAGTGAGACAAACTCAAATTCATTTTCTCAGCAAAAGTAAACCAAAAGTCCAGCTAAAGAACACCTAGTTACATGTCAGGCACTGCACAGGCACGTTCAGCATGCTTTTAGCTCCTATAAAGCATGGATCATTCACCTAAGGCTATGCATTATACCACTTACCCTGAATGTAGGGTAGTAGTGAATACCGTATTCTTTGCACGTCTCGTAGTTTTCCTCTTCCCCGCAGTCCAGCACACCAAGCCTAATTGCAGATTCCCAGTCTGAAAACAAAGATATCTTTCAATTTCCAGCAGAAGTGATCATGGATCCCAGCTGATGGATTCCTCTGCTTCCCATGGAAATCAACAACAGAACTCTGAGATTCCAACGGCATAAAAATCAAGCCCTGGGTCGATTCTCATTTGCTATTCATTTCTACCCTCGAGTTTAATATTGGCTTTTAAAATAACAAAACCCTTCCTTGTTTTCTTAGCCGTACCAGCATTTTCAATATACCTAAATCAGAAGAATCCCAACAATGCAGGAGTTCCAGGGGCGAAGACATTTTATGGAATCCAAGAAGATGAAAAAGGGGCCACCCCAAAGCTTGGAAGACGTGGGATTGCATTCCCAAGCTTTTCCCATCAGCTAAGCTCATAAAATAAAGCATACAGAATATATAGAACTGAATAAAATTAATCCAACAGTTACTCATCCACACAGCTGTCAATTACACCACAATAAATTCAATGCATCTTCTAATACAGCTCTTTTAATAAGAACTCCCTATTTCCGATTATCTCAGAGACCTCCAGAACTGCCCACAGGCCAAGGTCCACGGTTTGGCCACTGAAAGGTGTCTTTAGCTTTTAGTACAGGAATTCCTTAGATATACCTCAAAAAATACCTGAGTTTTAAGCAGTGCTGCTGCTGAACCCATGACAGTAGCTGAGTCTGAACCTCACTGTAGCTTTCCTTTATAAATGTTTCACAGCAATAACCACCAGAATTCAAGTATTTCCATAAATATGTTTATAGAACTTCAATAAAAAGCTTTCGACTCATTTAAAGCTTTTTCCTTCTGATCTCGCTAAGAACTGAGCTTTCTGAGCCATGCTCGGCTGCAGCAATCACTTTGAGGAAGACTCCTCAGACAGTTCCTTTTTAAAGCTCAGCTAAACCAAACCAGCTGTGGGCAGAACGTGAAGGTCCACCACAATTCCCAAGTATCAATAAAACTTAAAAAGCAATAAAAGTAAACTTGCTTTTACAGCAAAGAGCATGAACGCTTCATCAAGTTCAAGCTCTGACTGACAGTCGCCTGCCTAGCTGCTTCTGAAATTTAGCTTGACCTTTATTTGTCTTTGGAGGAGGATGGGGCAGCGAGGGGAGAATTCCGGTTGTGCTGAACGTGCCAAGAGCTGAGCAGGCACCAGGAGTGACTACAAGCATGCTGGAGCAGATGGGCACGCATTCACAGGAGCACAAAAGATGCAACAGTCTATTTCATCAAATAAAATGCAATATAAAAAAGGCCCCAAGTGTGGCTTCTGGGTGACTCTCATTCAACTTTCACCACTCCTCCTCCTTTTTCCACCTGTCTTGACCCTCCTCCCCACCATGAATAGAAGCACTATGGACCCAATGCAAATGGCCCGCAACCAACAATGCAAACCCTTCGCTTGGGTTAAAGAGCACCAGCTGGGCTGTGTGCTGCTCTGCATTAGCTTCTGCTTCCAAAGGAGCTTTTCCTTTCTAAAAGGATGCAAAAGTGCCCAGCCTAGACTGCACGCTTACAGTGGTGCTGTAAAGACTGGCTTTGTAAAATACCCATGAATTTTACATTACTATTTTTGAATCGCTAACTCCCAAACTCCAGGAAAGGGGTAGAAGTGTGATACATCAACCAACATCAGTTCTAGCTATGCTAAACAAGTGCCAAAGAATGACACGGATGCATCGGAACACCTGCAAATGCAGCAGATTGGTCAGACCTCCCATTTGAAGACATGCTACAAACACCAGAATGCTGCAGAATACCCCCTCTGCCCAGAGAAGCTGTGGCTGCCCCATCCCTGGCAGTGTTCAAGGCCAGGTTGGACAGGGCTTGGGTGGAAGGTGTCCCTGTCCGCGGCAGGGGTTGGAACTGGAGGAGCTTTAAGGTCCCTTCAACCCAAACCAGCCTGGGATTCTATGCTACCAACACCAGTCCCAATGGATCAGCAGGAGGATACTTCCTTTGCATAAACCTTGTGCAACCTCCAGTAGGAGGCTGCAATGCCGTGTGTTCTTTTCCATTGTAAAGTTCTAGTCAGGGGGATAAGAGATGCATCACAAGGAACCTCTCCCTGCACACTACTCGGGAGTTATGTATTGTAACACACAGGCTGCTTCCTGAACGAGCACGCTTCTGAAGCTCTCCACCAAAAACATTTAAAGGACAGTTTCTAGAATGAAATCATTATTGCTAGATTTGAAACAACAGTTGTTGGGTTTGGAACAGCTGTACCAAATTCAGAGATTGCTTCTGCATATAATTCAAGGGTTGTTGTATATGGGATTTCCAAGGGTTTGTTACTTGTACACAGAAAATTACAACACATCATTCCAGCCCACAGGCATTTTGTGGATAAATTCAATCATCTTTTAAGATAGAAAAGCACAATTAACCATAATGGCCGCTTTGGGCATTACTGCAATAAAACTAAATGTGTGATTAGGAATGCAGCAACAACAACGCTGAGCTTAAAGCCTGTTCTGAGAGGGAGCATCACACTCAAAACACACATTATGCAAAAGCGAGCACTGCTCCTGTGTTTCGGGGGGGTTATGCTCTGCTGTGACGGTTGCAATGACAGTGCTGCCAGGATTTAGCAAATGAGAAACAAACCAGAAATTAAGTGTATTAGCACAGGCCTTTAATGGACAAAACAGTTGCACTAATTTGGCTTGGCTATACCATATCAGCAAATACAACCACAGTGATTGAGGAGCTCTCTAGTGTAGATGAATCTGCACCCCAAAGACAGCTCCAATACCCTAGTAGATGAGTAAATATTGCTGAAAAATCAATGCTAAAGAGTTTAAGTAGGCAAAACCATTTGGGGTTTTATTTTTGGATGAAGCTACCAATGCAAACTGTGACTGTTCTCAGATTCCTGCTAAAATCCACCCACTCCAACTTCTAAATGGAAACATTTTGCTGACAAACAACACTAGGAGCCAAATGCATTCACTGGTGATGCCAATGTCCACAACATAAAAATCCACTTTTTAAATTAACCTAACCCTCATAAAAACACAAGATTAAAGAGCAGACAGGCCTTTAACTGGTTATAGCAATACAAGTGTGTAACATCCTTTGCAGTTATCATGACTAGAGATGAAAAAGAGAAACATATCTGAAGACATTACAAGTTATAAAAATACTGCCTACAGAGGTACGATGCTGCTGCAGCAACATATAAACATGTGCCATTTTTGACAGCTCAGGCTCTCATGGTAACACAATCTCAGACCGGTTTGGGTTGGAAGGGGCCTTAGAGCTCATCCAGTTTCAACCCTGGCCATGGGCAGGGACACCTTCCACTAGAGCAGCTTGCTCCAAGCCCTAATATCCAACCTGGCCTTGAGCACTGCAGGGATGGGGCAGCCACAGCTTCTCTGGGCACCCTGTGCCAGCGCATCAGCACCCTCACAGGGAAGAGCTTCTGCCTGAGAGCTCATCTCAGTCTCCCCTCTGGCAGTTAAAGCCATTCTCCTTCTCCTGTCCCTCCAGGCCCTTGTCCAAAGCCCCTCTCCAGGTTTCCTGTAGCCCCTTTAGGCACTGGAGCTGCTCTAAGGTCTGCTGTTAAGGCGCCTTCTCTTCTCCAATCTGAACACCCCGAAAACCTGCCAAGAAGGTGACAGTGGCTCTGAGGCACCGCAGCTCACACGGCCATCAGTGTCAAGGCACCGCCGAAGCCCCGCTGTAGCCGAGCGTCCCACGGGTGACCACGTGCGCCAGGCCACCGACAATCCCCACTGCGGCCCACACGGGTGCCCGGCACCGGGGACCGATGGTCACTGTCCGGGTCAGCCCCAGGACGGCCTGGCCTCCCGCCGGGCGGAGCTGCTCGGAGCCCGGAGGGGCGGGGACCGCTCCCCGGCCCAACCCCGCCGCGGAGGGGCGGCGGCGGCGCCTCACCTTTGACGTCCCCCGCCAGAGCCCGCCAGGTGGGGGCGAAGGCGATGCAATGGCCGCAGGACGAGCTGTAGAACTGCACTAGCCACGCGGCCGAGGAGTTGAGCAGCGCCCGGCGCACCGAGCCGG
>JASSUY010032886.1:33298-59826 GCA_032466535.1 Forpus xanthops
GTGCCGGCTGCGGCCCGGTGCCGGCTGCGGCCCGCCGGGTGGTGCAGGCGATGGGGTCCCTTGGAGCGTTATCAGACCCTGTTGACAGAGGCACACCGCAAATAAACCCTTCGCCTCTGTGTTCAGGGCCGCGCTTCCCTCAGGGGACTGCCTAAGTAAAAAACCAGCCGAGGTTCAAACAATAAAGACAGGTTGGTGGCCGATTTTGTGGGCAATTGCTGTGGAAACGGAAGTTTCGACTTCACAAAGCTGCTTGCTGACAAGAGATTAAAATAGCGCAGCTTCGGGTCAAGAAGTGTTTCGTCCTGAAGCGCCTCACGCTGTGGGGAAGAGCCGCTCCCCCCCAGAACCGAAGGTGCGATAAAAGGCTGCAGTCGGCCGCTGAGCTGCCAAGGGATTTAAGAAACGTTGCCCTTGTAGTAAGTTCAGGGTGGCTGAGCCCTAGCAACGGATTTGGCCACCTTTCACAGCTGTAGCCGCAGTAGAAAGTCTCCATTCATTTGTAAGTTCAGGCTCAAGAAATTTCATTACGTTAACAGAGGCAGAAAACCAACAGAAAATGTCCACAGATGGAGACTTCACAGGAGTCTAAAACTCAGATAATGAAACAGCAAGGTCCCTGAAAAGATAATTCTTGCTTCTGTAACTCACAAATGCTTCTTTTAATCCTTTAAGAACAAGTAGGAAACAAACGGGTCCAGATTCTTACAGTGTAAGTCTGATCTGGCATTGTTTCTGGCCAGTAGCGCACACAAAGTACAAGGGTGGGTATCTTCTATGCAATAAAAACCTTCTCTTTTGGCAACCAAGTAACAGATTGTACCACCTTTGCCTTTTCCTTTCCCAGTCCTCTCTTCACCATTAACATCGGGAGCAGCTCAGTCACCTGCATCCCTACCCGCAGCTATAAGTTACGTGGTTGCTTGTATTACATCCCAGCTGAGGGCTTTTCCCTGTCTCTGTTTTTCAAGGGTACTGTAAGCCACAAACTGAGCTGCTTACAGTGGCGGAGCCCAACCACTTCAAAGAACTGAGAGATCCTGTGGCAGCTGCTAATTAGGATGTTCAGAACCTGCAGCGCCCAAGATACCTTAGAGTGCATTTTATTCAGAGGAGTTGTTAAATGGATGAAGATGAAAGAGATGGATTACAGGAAAATTAAATGTAGGGTTTAACTGAGAAATAATCATTTTCTATGAAAGATAATGACTCCTCTTGAGGCTGGTATCAAGATTTATTGACCCAGGAGGTTAATATTGATCAAAACCAAGGCAAACAAAATATTAGACCTTGAAGGAGAGTAATCTTGATATTGAAGTCTTGCCACTGACTGAACAGGTCAATATATCTGGGTGCCAGAAGCTAAGGTTTTGAACACAGAATGGTGGAGATATTAAACATGTCTGTCATGTCCTGTGTATACACTTTTTATTCTCATCAGGAGTTACTTTATAGCTCTGTCCTCCCATATATAGCATCTTGCAAGGGTTCAGGCTTCACTCACAAACCTAATTGCAAATATAATGGTTATCTTCCTCAAGTGTAACATAGAGCGTAGCATAAGGCATCAGTCTGGAATGAAATGAGTCCTTCAGCTACTCATCCACATATCTAAGTGGTATTTTTAATAGCTTTCATTGCAAATACAACAAGGATCCTGCTGCTGCTGCAAAACCATAGTGACAGTAAACTGAAAAACTGCAGTGCTTCAATATATGGATTTGTCATTGTATCCCACAATTTGTCTATAAGTCCAGGAGGAAAAAAAAAAGAGTTAAATTCTACTACAAACTGACAACAAGCAAACACTATTATTGGAACTAATAACTTACCTGGATTAATTAATCAATGAGGATAAAAGTCAGAGTCTTAAGAAAAGGTACCACAAGGGACATGAAAATAGTTGATAGAAGATCAACACTTAATGCACTGGGGGCAGTGAGCAGAAGCTGTCTGCAAAACAACAAAACCACTCCCATTCACTGCTGAGAGCAGCAGAGCATGCACTATGATCTGCAATTCTGCTCGATTTCAGTAATAACAAATGAAAGTGAGATTTTTTGGGGGTTATTTTGTTTATTCAGAAAACAAACAATTCAGTAGGAAAAGTTAAGCCATCAGTATTTAAAAATAGAAGCATAAAATGTATTTCCGTGTTCCTCACAAAACCCAGATTGTACATGTTGTGATTTTAAACAGAAGTTTATATATGGCTGATATTTAATTGTCCTGCTTCTCATTTTATTTGAAAGACACCCCGAGTGTTGATTTTTTTTTCTAGTTTTGCCACAACAAAGGAATAGGATTATTGATTTCCTCTGGTTTGCCCAGTAAAGCACATCCTTCAGCAGCCCACGTTTAGATGTGCAATTCAAAGGACTCATGTGAATTGTATGATTAATAATCTACTCACAGGCACATACTTAATTTTCAGAAATTGGAGTTACTGATAGAAAAATGTCCCTTTTAAAGAGCATTACATCAGCGTTTGTCTCATCTGCATAAAGTTGTAGATATTAAAACTGAATGTCTGGCTCTAGAACCTGCTAGGGCAAGTTCTTTCCATATACCACATCTCTGAAGCCATCTCCAGCCTCCTTTTAACCAGTTCCACAGTGTATAAAAACAGATAAAGATGGTGCAGTGACTTTTAACTCCTCTATACCCATCAGGAAAAGCTTTAGGCTTTTTCCTGTTAGAGGAGTTTATTCCAATCTACAGAGGTCCACAGCAATTCTCTTTCTAGGAGATTTAATTCCGTGTGCACATTTGCGTTCTTTAGAGTCACCTGTGATTATCTGAATGCTATTTTCAAAGTATGATTCACCCATCATCGTTCATAGCCTGAACAGGGTAACAAAGAATAGGATAATTTACACATAAGTAGGGTTTGAAACCTGTTTATAGAGACTTGGACACAAGTTTAAAACATGCTCTTAAAATGCACAAGTGAATAAAGTGCTGTCTTGGTCCAAAAAACCAGACAAGAATAATGCTTCCACCCTTTAGATTCTGTGTGACATCAAAGATGATCACTGACCTTAATGAGCATTTCCAAAGCATGCATGAGCACACAGATTAAGCCAATACCCCACTGGAATTTGATGCAAGTTCAGAACTAAAATTCTGAAGTCATGCCTAAAAAAAAAATCCTCACCTAAAAAAGGAAATATTTTAAAAATCAGAGATAAAGAATCCTTAAAAGTCTTTTAGGGAAATCTTAGAATCAGAGGCTTTTCTCAGATAGATCTTGTTAAGAACTCTGATTGTATCAAGGATCAAGCTATCAAATATGTCTTCGGTCATTCTCATCTTCATAGTTAATTCATCATCATCATAGTAAGTCCATTGAGATTCTTCTTTGCAGAGTTCCTGAATCTAAAATACAAATTTATTTCAGAGATTTTTAATTGTTTATAGTGCTTCAAGAATAAGAGCATGGTCTGTTCTGAGAGGTACTAAGACATTGTACCTAATCCAAGAGCTTTAGATATGCATCGTTGATTTAATGTATTTCATTATTTCATGTATTCTTCAAATAGAAGAGGCTGAAAAGCATTCTTCCCATATGAATTCTGTCACTGAGAAGGCTGCCAGGGTGCCGGTGTGAAGATCCAGCTTTAGATCTAGAAATATCCCAGAGTTCAGGGAACTGATCTGGAAGTAGCTGATCAATATTGGGCAACCAGCATGCTCTAGATGTAAGATTACTTTAAAGGTTAAACCCTACATAGTCATGAACAGGGAGATTTAGAAGCCCCATTCCCATTCTATAGAACTCTGTACACTTCAATCAGCTCAGTCTGTATTTATAAGCATTTCAGAGCAATGCTGTTTTCTTCTCTCATCACCTCAGTTGCACTGCCATAATCCTCCCACATTTCACACTGTCTTTTTGCCATGACAATTATCTGCTCTCCTCCCTGATTCTTGTTATTGTGCACTTTGTGTTTCCAGAATGTACCTTGACATCACTGACATCTGTTCTTCTGCAAAGACGCCTGGAACTTTCTCTCATCCACAGAAATGTGTTTGGATTTGCAGTCACTTGATATTCTGCACATAGCAACTCACGGGTCAAATCAAATGTAACCTGCAACAAAACCACAGTACCAGTGTAAACCAAAGCCCTCACTGATGCCCTTTCAGGGGGTTCTTAGCTCTTCTGAAGGATGTTAGGCTTGTGACAGTAGAGGTTTGCATTTTGAGCACAATACCCTAACATCACCTGTATCACTGATGTTCCTATGCTGATCACTGACTAAAGAGCACATCACCCTATAAGCAGGGTTTGGACAGTAATGTGTGAGCACTCACTAGGTGTGGTGCTGATGGGGGCCTTTAATCTCCTTGTGTAGGCAGAGGTCCACAGAACTCAGTAGTTCCAGGATGCCGAGGAACATGAAGATCTGTTCAAACTCAGCAGAACCATCCAAGGTAGAAAACCTGCATCTTTTAATCTGCAGCTTTCCAAGAAGCCTGGCTCTTGCTGAACAGACCCAAAACAGACGCTGGGCTATGTGTCCAGGGAGTTACAATTGAAAAGCTGTAGCAAAAGGCATGTATCACAGAAAGGACACCCATTCTAGGGGACCTATTTTGCAGCAAATTATCCAGAAGCAGTACTTTCCAATACCTTTCAGTGTTCTGTTAGCTAAATTTAGTGTTAACAGCTAGAATAATATGAATTACTAGCTAATATGAGTCAGTGTACAGAACACTGAGTGAGCTGAATAACAGTTACTGCTTTAAAAATGCCTGATTACACATCCTCTTGCTTTCTGTTTTGAAATTGTTCCCTGGGAGATCATAATGTTCAAAGTACTTTGGCACACTGATCTTTCTGAAATCTGAATATGTGTTTTCTGGGGTCCATAATTCTTCTACAGCACATGCAGACAATTCCTTAACATAACTGTAATGTGGAATCACAAGAGGAACTTCCACAATTTCCATCCAAGGAGCTGAGTACCACTGATCTAATTTGTACAAGTATTGCTTTTGTGTGCGTCTCACCAGCATATGTTGGTGAGAAGAACAGGTCAGATTAAGTCAGCCATCTGGTTGTAAATGCTGACATGATTTTTATGAATGTGAAAACAACTGAGCAACACAAATGCTTCTCTGTGTAGCCAAAATTTCAGGTCCAGGACTTTAGACAAAAACCTCCTCACTGTACTTACTGACAAAGTGGTTGGAGAAGCCTCTGGAGATAAAGAAAATACCTTGTCTGCTTTTGAGCCATGTTTTCTCTTAATCTTCTTATATTCTTTAACTGCATGGTCTACAAATTTAGTTGCAGTTTTTACTGCTACTGTGTGGCAGCCGTGAATGCTGCACATGTCAGAGTCAGGCAGCAAGGCATCAGAAACCATTGCTGATGGCTCAGATAAGAAAGAAACTGAGTTTTCTTTAAGGAGAAACAGTTTCTGAGAGTCATCTTGTCTTAGGTCTTTTTCAAAGGCACTTTTGTATTTGTGCTGAGCTGGTTCTGAAAATGCAATTAAAATGTCAAGCAGAAGTTTTTTACCACATACACTTGCAATATCACCAGCAATTTTATTCCTTTTCTGATCCTCTATCAAGCTACAAATATTTTTGCCTGTGTTTCCCTCATCCGTGTTACCACTCTTACTTTCCATTAGAATCACATTTGTAAGGGTCTTTTGTTTTTTTCTTTTTTTTGTGTTAGTTCTGTTTTCTCTGTGTCTGATCCCAAGCACGTTAAGTAATTTTGACAGAGGAATTCATTACACTGGTCACAATGAGGAAACTTTTGTCTTTTTCCAGGCAGCAAGGCAGTGTGTAACCTGACCTGGGTTTCTTTCACTTCTGATCCTTCCACACTGTTTTTGTCTTCTGCTTTCTCCTCTGTAAACCTTGCTCTCTGCTCATCACCTTCAGAATATTTGCAGTCTCCTTTGAAGGCTTCATTATCATAGGAAGAGTCAGAGTCTTCATCCTCAGTGTAACTGGGATCATTTTCCTTAGCCCCTGACAAGTGGGAGATTTCATTAGGTCTGACAAAGACACCACAGTGCTGAGCACACTCAAAATACTTCACGCCTTTGTAAGTGCCAGTGTTATCACCTTCAGCTTTGTCAAGTGCAACACCAGCCCAATGGCCACTATCAAAATAAGTCTGTCCTTTGAACATGAGGGTTCCAGGTTGGGTCTGCTTTACTAACACTCTGTCCCCAATTTCAAATGATGACAATGGGTTGATACTGTCATCCTCAGCTTTGTGCAGTGCTAAGTATGTTTTGCATTGTTTCACTGTGAAATTAAGACTTTCCTTGGCCTGACCAGAAGCAGCAGCATTTGTCACAGGCGGAAACTCTGAATGTGTCTCATGTTCTCCTTGCTGGTTTTCTGAGAAGCTATCATAGGCACCAGAAATACCTCTAACTATAGACTGCTCTGAGATTGTACCATCCTGTGTTGAAAAAACAGCAGTTGTTTCTTGACTGAGCAGGGGAAAGTCCCCAGGCACAATGTTATCAGGTAATAGGGGTAATGTGTCCATTTTCAGTGATACATCTTCATCCATACACTGTCTAGTCTCCAAGACTGTCATTTGTTCTGGTGGAGATGGGAGATCATCCATACTCAAGCTAGGAGCATCACTTTTCATTGCATCTATGCCTAAAGGGGAAGGAGGAAGATCTTCACTTGGAAATGACAAATCATTTTTATTAGAGGATGGCAAGTCAGCACTTCCATAGGACAATACTTCATCAACAGGAGACAGTATTTCTGAGAGGGTTTCCTCGTCGGTTGGAGGGAGACCCTCATCATTAATAAAAATTGTATCATCTTCAACTTTGGAAGAGCAGTTCTCAGCTTGAAGCGATTGCTTTTTTGAGGAGACAGAAGAACACAGTCCCCTCCTTTCTTCCTTTATGGCTTGCCTTTCTATTGTGGAGGTATTTTGATTTTGTGTAGCCACCCTTTGGAGAGAGTTGGTTTCTATATGGACTTCCTCAGAAACTCCAGGCATGAATGTGGACAAGGATGCAATCTGACTGGGTTTGCTGGATTCGAGTCTCTTGTTCAAAAGTTGTGCATGATTATTTTCACCTCCCAAAGCAGAGAAGTTTCTTGAAGATAGACATGTCAGTAATTTGTTGTTTTCAGTATCTCTGTCGGGTGGAGAAGAGACAGTGTTCTCAAGCTGGTCAGTCACCAGATCTAGATGTCTCAAAGAATCTGTGACTGGAAACCCCGTTAGGCTTCTATTTTGATCCACAAAGAAACTGTTAGTTCCAGCATCCTTTTTCACTCTGCTAGTTGCAGAACTAGGTTTCTGTAGTTCATTGATCTTAGGTGAGTAAATATCATCACTGCATGAGGAGCTGGCAACTGTAGCTTTACCCTGGTTTGTGACCTCCTGGGAACAGGCTTTGTTTCTACTGTAGTTTTCCAAGTCATCCAGATGTGGCTCATCCATTCCCTTGGCAGAGTTATCAGACTGGGAGGAATGTGCTGTGGCATTTACTTTGTCTAATGCAATGAAAGAAAGAAACTGATCAGTGCAGCCATGATCTGAATCATCTCCAGGGTATTTCTGGGAGCATGATGAAGCCTCAGTGCTGTGCTCTTCATGCTCTTCATTTTCAGCGTGTTTGTCACTAAGAAATGTTTCCTTTCTGTTGCTTCTTGCTGTGAGTGGCTCTTTTGAAACATCAGGAAATATATCACCATTGTCACAGACAAACTCTTGTGGGATACTGACATCTGTGTCCTCTCCATTTTTCATCCCTGATTCAGACTCTGAACTGGAGCTTTCTGAAATGTCAATCTGTACCACAGAGACTTGCTGAAACTCCAGGAGTGAAGAGTCTGATTTGGCACTTTGACATCCTGGGGAGAAGTTGTTCAACCTGAGTGATGAGTCAGTGGAAGTTAATCCTTCAGAAAAAGCTTGTAGTTCTTCATCAGGAGTTTCCTGAGAAATATGGTCCAAACGCTTCAAACACTGCCTACTGTCCACCTGCTGGGTCTCATACGGGACAGGCACGTCCACTTCCTTAACTGGAACATTCAAGTAAAAAATAAAACAAAATAAGACTCATGAGGTTTCAGAACAATATTATTTTGTAGGTTGCTGACAGATAATTTAGGATTCAAATCCTAAGCTAAGCTTGGGAATCCAGGGAAGGTGCAGCCTATGCCAAACTTCTGTCATCAAGACTGCTGTTTTTAAGTCTGCCTTACACAAATCTATAGTCTTCCTCACTATGGAGTAAATGCAGAAAGGCAGTTCATTAGAAAACTATCACAAATATGAAATATTCTCACAATATGCAAATATCTGTAATGCAGAGATTATGCAAACACAGAGCTACATAAATGATATAACTGGCTCATATATAAACAGCCAGTTTTATTCATTATATAGCCTACTGAGAGCAAGAAATGTGAACTGAGGATAAAGCCTGGAAACAAAAATAACTCCAACATGTCCTGTCAAAGTCTTGTCTTCAACTGATCTATGTCCTTTTTAAAAGAACACCCTTAAATTATTGAAAAAAAATGCCTCAGAAGAGTGTAAATTGTTAATGACACAATCAGAATAAGTTATGATTTTGTTCTGAGGAAGCAGTATAATCATATCTGATAATAAACCTTTGAGAGATCTTCACCACCTTGCCTAGCAGTGATTTATATATTGGGTAAAGTGAGCAAGACACTCAGGTAATAAATGAGGAGATTGTCTCTCTTTCTGTCTGTATTAAAGTCTGATTGAAGTGGTTGAAACAGATTGGACATAATAGCATTAAATATGATTTACCAGTTCCTTGAAGAGTATTTTCTGCCTGAACCAGGCATAAGTTAAACAAAGTAGAAAGCATCCCCAAGCTTTTCATTGTGAACTTACTGTCACATGGATTAATATCTTCATTGTCTTCAGGATCTATCTTTGGGTTTGAAATAAGTGCCTTTTCTTCCAGCACAGACTCCTAGAATGTGAATATGTAAGAGACAGAGTTATCTTCTTAAGGGAAAAGGGCTCTGCTGGCAGAAAGAACAGTTAAGATCAGAGATTAAATCTACATGTTTACACTAAGATATACAAGTTCATATGGACTCCTGGGCACATATACCCATGTTGGGAGTGTGGTTTTGGTGTAGAAAATAGGGAAGGGACTAACTAGTCTCTGCAGCTGCTATGGGCAACAGGTTTAGTTCCTCCTGGAGCGGCACTGCACCGCAGGAGATAGCTTAAAGACACTGTCATCAGTTAACAACATAGAGAAGACGGAAGGGGCAGGAAAGCTGTTTAGTCTTTAGCTGAAGGGAACAAAGTCAACACATAAGACTGACTTTTACTTGATCTTCATAATTGTCAAACGAGCCTGGTGCTGGTCCTATCTTAAGGCAAATATAACCTGGGCCACCATTTCTTTGGGCAGAAATGGAATTGCAGGGGTGATTCTTACCAGAAATGCACATTTTCTGCCTTCTCTTGTAACTGGTGTGGATACAGGCTCATCCATTCTAGCAGAATCTGCATGTTCCAGAGGTAATAAAACATGGTCCTGAGCACTAAGCTCTGAAACGTACAACATAAAGTTACTATATTTCCATTCCTACATTTCTTTTCCAAGAATAACTTGACTGCAGCTTTTTGTTTAGCTCAGTCAAGAAGGTTTAAGCATATTTATAGTTTATGTAACTTAGTTTTGCCCTACATGCTCCTCATCACACAACAGAAGCTGAAATAACCAATGGCTATATTTATTCAATTATCACCTTGGGTATCACCCAGTTACATGGTAGCAGTTCTCAAGCCCATTTTCAGAAGTTTCTACACTCTTTCTTTCTTCATCTATGCATAGCTACTACCTCAACAACAGAACTTACACCTTTGTGATACCTTCTTGCTAATCCTGAACAGGATCTGGTACCAAACCCCACACTGGAAGTAACCAAGGAGCAGATCAACATCGCAAGTTCTCTGTTATGTGCTTCTCAGTCCTCTTCTGGAATATCACTTAAACTGCTCCAAAGAACAACTGAGATGTTAACTTTGCCCCAAGTCATTCAGTTTGAGTAAGCAGCCACAACCATATTTTGCTACAGATATTATCTTTATTTGGTACCTGTGTTTTTGCAGTCTTTAATCATAAAGACTGAGCCTGTGGTTTGACTAGAAGCACCACACACTTTCTTGGCCACCATTTCAGACACATCAGGACCTTGCATACCAAGGGATGGCTCCAAACCTGGCAACTCCTCTGCCTGTTTCTGGTAGCATACCAGTGTTCCCTTGCTCTCAGTAGAAAAGCTGTAAACAGACAAGGAATTAATGGATGGGGGGTGGTTTTGTGTTTCCAAGTTAATCATGATAAATCTATGTGAAATCAATAAAGGTATGAATTAAATGCTTCTGATAGTGCTTGATAGTACCTGTAGAGTGCTCACATGCACATGTGTTTTGAAACCAGCAAACATGTAAAGTCAAAAGCATCCCAAAGTGTGTATTTTTCCTCTCCCTTCCCCTCCCTCTCACTTGACATTGTATTTTATAGAGTCAGGTTTCTAATCTTCGTAGATGAGAACAGGAAGAGACTGAAGAAATCATCAGCATTGAAAAGGTAAACCCAGGGTCAATGTCTGAACCTGTTTGCCTCCCCCATTTCCAATCTGTGATGCTGTAGCAGATTCCAACAGATCACATTAATTTTTCCACATTAAACATAGCATTGCAACTTTATGGACATTTGGGACATCAGATATTGAATATGATGATGACGACATAGAACTTTCTAAACAGTCTCCTTACTGAAAAAGCACAATGCAATGCAATTCACACTCACAGGCTTTTCAGTTAGTGGCATGAGTTCTAGAATACACAGTTGAGTAAGTCCAGAAAAAAAGAGTGATCTACATGGGGGTTGTTTTGACTTTGTTGGGGTTTGGGGATTATTTTTTTTTACTACAATAACAGTTTAGAAAGTTAAATATGTTCGTGAATAGATGAAGATCAACAATATGACAGTGGTTAGAAGCTCAATACTCATTCATTATTTCATTTTTAATGACTGTATAGTATTCACCACCACTAGTGTTCAGAGACTTCAAATTAAGTATCCCAATTCAGAAGATGCATTCCCAACTCTTAGCTAAAAGCTTGTCCATTTATAACAATTACAAGTTTCTGTATTCCTTGCACCATCCATTAACAAAACTAAACCAGCAGCTTTTCCTGCATGTTGGTAATTTCTCTATTATTTCAGTTTGCTTTACTTTTTAGAAGTATTTTTCTGCCCCTTCCAGCCCTGCTTATCAGCTGTCTTCCTGATCAGGATATGAACATACCTGCACTGGTGGATAAATAATGTAATTACCACCCTGCACTTTTGCATAGGGAGGAGATCTATTCACTGTGAGACAGCAGCCAGATTTTGGGTGTATCATGAGTTCCATCAGGTCCACTCTGCTCTAAACTGAAGCAAATATTCACTGTTTTCCTATGAGCAGGCTTGTCAGTAAAAAGAAGTGAAAGCACAGCCAAGAAACCTTTTAAAGATTTCTGTGACTTGTAATCAATAAACCCATGAATTATAGATCAGTTCTGTGCAGGGATTTATTTGAAAGCCTTTCCCTGTGGGGTCTTAAGTAAATGCGCAAACCTGACTCACTAGTCTGCTAAAGATGTGGGTAACACCGAGTGGAAGGGGGTTTCTAATTCATGTACATATTTCTTTGTCTTTAACTACTTATTTTATCTGTCTGAAGCAAACTAGACTTTGCTCATCTGAGTCTGCTTTGGAAGACTGCTTTTGTGAGCAGTGTGGATACTGCTGAGTCCTCATCTGCACTGGTCAGCTCCTCCAGCTCAGTGGGAAGCAGTGGGGGATGCTGAGGATGCTGTGCCTGGGCAACAGGAAGCAGCGCTGAGCTCCTGAATTACCTCCGGCTCTGGGCATTTTACCTGACACTCCTGCACTCCAGTTTAAGCATAAAATTAAGCCCCGTGTAGTAAAAAACCCTTCCATGATTAAATCCTAAGCAAAACGCAAACCTCCTCTGAGGGGTTAAGGATACAGAGGCTCAGCCAGAGGAGACAAAGGAATGAGAGCATTAAATCAATACATTTCCACTCATTCTGTATGGGTATCCTGAGGTCTAATTAATATGTAGTTGCAAAGTGTTTTGAGATTGTAGCTAAAAAAAAATGAAAATGTGAACTACCATTAGCAGTTGTGCAGCATCATCAAAAAATATTCAGCATTTCATAATTTCATATTCATAATGCTATGTGAAGTAACTTTCTTGGGCCTGATGTCAAAGTTCCATTTGTTCCTGACATTGAAGTGACAGGCCCCAATCCCACAGACTTAGATAATGCTGCTTAACATTTCATACTGCAGAGAATCCTAGAGAAATACGTTCACCTGCTTGCACCAAAAGGCAGAGTTTGAAATGAATACATAAAGCCTGCAAGGACTGGCTTTCTTGTAGCCCAGAGGATTGCGCCACTGCATGCAGGAGCATGGAGCCATCTAATGAAAACACAACTGCCTGGGGAACAAATGTTATTGAACCTTTTACACACAGGATTAAACAATTTATTACTCAGTGCAGCCCCTTCCATGTGCAATAAGCTTATAATGACAAACCAACAGGGCTTTTTTCAGCGTGAAACAGACTTGTCCAGCTTCTAATGGTAAATCACAGCACTATACGTTTACATGTGTATCTGAACAGACGCAGACAGGTACATACATAGATACAGACTAAATGCAGGATTAAGGCTCAATTTGGCTTGTTCTACTGCAGGAGAAGATATTTGTGACATACAGAAGAACTGAGATCACGCTGTGACCACCAGGATATTGTGGGTTTTGTTTGCTTCCAGATAAAGAAAAGTAACACTGATAAACAGTGATATAGATACTAACTTAAACAACTTCCTGATCAAATTCAAGATTTCACTTTAAACATTTCTTTTTCCCCAGCACAGAAGAGTACTTCTTTTTAAATCTGAAATAAATACGCTATTTGCTATTGATATATTGAAGTGATGAATGCATCCCACCTCAGGAATTTAGTGTTACGAAAAGGATCCACACACCTTAGTTTACTTGGTGCTGTTCACATCCCCTGCAATAAGCTGGTCCCTGTCCCAAGGACCTTACCATTTTGGACACCAGATGGGAGGTTGGACATATGGAGGACACAAATAATAAGGCAATTGGTCAGGGTGATAAGCAGAGATCTTGATGCATCAACTGCTTGAACACAAAGGGTTTCAAAACTTACCATTAGAAAACTCCCTCTTGGGAGCATGTAAAGCTCACACAATTACCTAGGACATGGCTGCTCATCTTCTCCACTGGATTGGTTCTTACCTTCAGCTATTGCTGTGAAAAGGGTTTTACTTACCCCTCATATTTCTTGCTTTGTTTATTCTTTATCTGGACACAACTGTCCCTATTCCGTGACAGATCAGTCTTTTCTGGGCGGGCCACAGACTCTGCTGAAAGGGAATGTAACTTTGGGCTAGAAATAAGTCTCACTGTCTTCAGCTTTATTTCTTCTTCAGCTGCTGGGCTCCTTGTAAGCTAAAAGGAAAAGGTAATATGTAAGGTTTCACCTGGGTTCCTCGGCTGTACTGCCAGCTCTTCACTCTGCTATTACTCAAAGAACCCACCAAGGCATCTAATGACTGTGATTTGGTAGCCTCTTCCTTCCCTGCCAAATTATGCAGCTTTTCCTGGAGTTGTGCTGTAAAATGCCGCATCATTAAGACTTCTCTTTGCTGCTTTAATATTAGTTTTCTCTCCTGATGGGCCGCCCTGTAGATGTTTTGCAGGTGCTGGATCTCTGCCTGTGCAAAGTGGAGAAAGAAAAGAGCATAAGAGCTAAGATAACAAAAGAAAGACTCCACTTAATGTGTACAGTATTTCTTCACATCAGACAATACCACCCTCAAAATATATCCTGAGAATTCAACATGCAGCTTTATTCCTTTTTCTGTAAAGGATTTTGTCGTTCTGTTCTTCACTAATGCTGACTGGAGGAGATCCATGAAAACTAATGGCAAGGAAAGGGATATATTTCAGCGCTTGAAAGATGAGGTGTCTGGGAGGTGAGACCTTTGGAAATTGATCATCTTCAGGGCACTGAAAACTATGGAATGCTTGTCATTCACACAGGAATTCCTTGAGGTAAAGGAGAGGTCTGTACTACATAAGGAATAGGACAAAGTGTAATTATGAGCATTCCTCTCAGGAGAAGAACCAAGACTACAAAATTAGCTGCCAGATTAATTTAATGTACTTCAACATCAGAAGCATAAATCTGCATACATCAGTGGAATTCTGCATTATATGATTTTTGTTATGGCAGAGAAAAAAACCCACAAAAATAGGGGAATAGCAGGGAAAAAAATAGAAAAAGAGCTGTTTTGTGTACTTCTCTTCTCTGAAACGTACAGACTGCTGACTTGGACATGAAACCCCTCACTGAACACAGGAAGCAAAGTGGAGCAATGTATGTGAAATGGCTGTTTCAGAAAGCAAACCCCACTTGCTCCAGCAGCTCCCCGTGTCACATCTTTCCATCAGTTAGAAGAAACCCAGCTCCTCTTGTTGCAGCTTTACCTGCTCCTGTTTCAGCTCCGTTAGGATTCTGTGCTGCTCTGTGGCCATGGCAGAGGCTCCTTCACTGTCCTGCAGGTTTTCCAGACAGCTGGAGATCAGAGGGATGGGATCACAATCAGATAATTAAATGCCATTAATTTAACACTCTTCAGAAAGCAGTGCCCTAGTGGCTATGGGAGGCTCTGCTAGACTTGAGGACACCCCACCGCCCTGGGGCCATATGGCCAAGGGCTCTCCTGAGGCAACCAGGCTTCCATGAGTGCCCAATGCATGGCGCTGACTGGTGAGGGACGCCATGAACTGGTGCGCTCAAACTGCACCCTACGGTGTCCCCGCTCAGCACTGAGGGATGCCCTGCACCAGGGTCTGTCACCATCCCGAGGGACGCCTTGTGCCATCACCGGTGGTGCCTCAGCCCGGTCAGTGCCAGGGGACATCTTGTGCTCCCGGGGTCTCACACTGCCCATGATGGCGCCTCAGCCCAGTCAGCTCTGAAGGGAGGAGCACATCCCGTGAGGTTGAAGCTGCAATATGAAGCTCCGCTGGGCTCTGGGTTGAATAAAGCTGCACAGACTCTTTCCTCCTGCACTTACTCCAGAAGAGAAGGGGTTTATATTTGCTCTTTTCCCTCAAAGGAAGACAACCTGTCCGGCTGAGCACCTCCGCCTGCTGAGGACCCGCCATGGAGGTCTGTGGTGTCCTGCTTGTGCCTCCCCTCACCGTTGCTGCTGTCCCAGCCAGGCCAGCTCAGCCCTGGCTTTCTCCCAGAGAGCTCTCTTGCCGAGCTTGAGGAGGGCAGCCTGGTGCCGAGCTCGCAGCTCCTCTCCCCTCAGGCACTGCTCTGCCATGGTCAAGCTGAAGCGGCAGAAGGTGCTGGAGCCTCCATAGTGCCGGGGGACCTCGCTCCACTGCGGACAGAGCAGAGCGCCATCTTTATTGGTGAGGTGATGGTTTGACATAGGGACTACAAACAAAACCAGCCCAAAACAAGCACCCTCCACACGAGGAAAGGGCTGCTGTTACCTCGCTGGCAGAGCTGCCTTGTTCGCTGCTCTCTCGGGAGCCATCCCCTGCCAAGGTCTCCCCGTGGTGCAGACTGAGCAGAGGTGATGGCAGGTTAAAGGCCCGATGGTCGCACAGTGGTTCCCTGTGCTCTGCCATCAGGGATCCTGAGGGAAAAAGATATTTCTCTGTAACAGAAGGCAAAAAGACACCATAAAACAGTTCCCACAGTACGAATTCACATCCATTCCGGGACCCAAGGAGCCTCTGCAAGGAACTGGCAGCCGGGCCCATGCGCTGCCCTCAGCAGGACCCTGAGGAGCATCTCCCCCCGGCTCTTCACTCACAGGAACAAGGTATGGCATTAACTTCACTTTCCAGTGAAATCATGGCAAACAGGTAAGAATTACAAAAGGTAAGTAACTGGTAGGGTAAATAACTCCCAGCTTTGAAGATTATTTTCTGTAGACAAGTTAGGACTCCAAAGGGAGATGGCTCTGGTTTAAATATGCAGGATGAATAGAAGTATTTAAGTCAAAACATTCAAAATCAAGTTAATGAGCTCTGTGATTCCGTGTTCTGGCCCCTGGATGCTGCACTGCTTCTCATGCCATGCTAGAAAGTGCTGTTTGCCCAAAACCACCAAATCCTTTAACTTGGTGTTCACCTTTTTGAGACACTGAGGGATACGAATCCCTTTCTCCCAGAGGTTTTCTTTCTCCCGCTATTTTGGGATCCATTGGACTGTGGTCTCTTTCAGTCTTCAGTGCAGGTGGTTTCAGTGAATGCACCTCTTGCTTACTGCAGGTAAGAAAGGAAATACTTCCTTATAGCAGTTAAAGACATGTTTTCAATCACAGCTTTCATAATTAAGTCCTCTGGGAAGGCTGAAAATTTCTCAAACCAGAATGGTGCTCATTTTTATGCAATAGTGGAATTTTTACCTGAGCAAAGGCACCTTCCTGGTAACTGTATCTGTAAGGCCCCCAAAGCAATTCTCCAGTCTTTATACCACTTGAAATGAACATAAAAGTGTGCACATACAATGCTGTCATTCACACCAAGCTATATGATGGTAAAGCAAAATGAGGAAAATTGTATTTTCCCCACAAGTTTCAAAGATAATGTAACAGCCATTACTGTTCTTAAATGACTTGAAACGAACATCTATTTTAGAAACACAATGCAAATGCTTTAGTGTCCCACGTCATTCAAGTAGTCAAAGCACAGGCTAAACCATTGCAGTCCCTCATTGTATACTGCTTCCTGTACCTGCCAGCTGAGTTGTCGCCTTCTGGTTGGTGTCCTCTCTGTGTTGGCTCTGTATGGTCCAATCTTGGCACAGAAGGATAACTGCCCTTGGAGCTACTGCGCTCCTGCAAACACAGAAACTGTCTAGAGACCTGAATGATCAATCTGAAAGGCAGAACTTCTAAGCTTTCTTCCTCATTTTCTTGGGAAAGCTCTTCATTGTAGATAATGCTTTTCATACACCAATAATTCCTAAAGAGTTACATTAACTAATGGGCTGGATGCTACTCACAGTGAAAAACCTGTGTGAGCATATGGAAGTAAAGTAGTGTAACAGCTCACAAACAATTTGGTATGTAGAGCTGCTTTCATGGGAGTCAGGGTACTGTGCTCACCCTAAGGGCTTTTAGGCAAAACCCCAGAGAGATCACTTCTGTCCAACCTGTTCCAACATATTGAGAGACATTAATTGAGCTGAAGTATCTGCCAAAGTAAATACTCCCAAGCCTGTAACGAGAGCTTGGAATTGCACATGAAGTCTGAACTTGTGCTTATGCATATGGGGCTGAATTCCTATTCTAAGAAATAGACACTGCAGTCCATCAGTCCCCAGCTGACTGCAGAATCTGAGGCTGGATGGTAAACAAGCTGCAGGACCCAAGTTATTTCAGACCACAAGTCCAAATGACAGCCTAAGGAATTCCATTACCCGAGAGACCTGAGCACTTCCGAAAAATTATCGTGACCTATGCTTTTTAGTCTTTTGACTGAGAGGAAAAATAACCCAACAAACTCCAATGGGGGTTGGAGGAAGATTTTGCTGAAGCCAGAAGGGGTAACACAGGAGCTGAAATGATAACTTACCTCTAAACTGTCCTGAAGCAGGTCATTCAAACACCTCTGGCTTTCTTGAACCTCTAGCTTTGCTTTCTCCCTCAGCACTGTAAGCTGTTGTCTCTGCTGCAGCTGATGAACCTGTGTTAGGAAATGACACACTATAAATGATATTTCCAACCAAGTCAGATGATTCCCCACAGATGGGGAGCAAAGGGCAGCAAACTCCAAGATAAGGCAGGCCTGGCATTCCACAGCCAGCAGCACAATGCGTTCTTGTCCACCAGTGCTAGAGTAGGATCTCCAAATACCAGTTTAAGGCTGGCACCTACTCTTTAGGGGTACAGGAGCTTTATAAACCTGATGCAGTCAGCTGATGCCAACTGATTATATCCTGAACACATGTGGGTCAGGGGAGAGCTAGCACTTTTTTACGTGGGACAACAGAACTTTCATTGCTCTTTGCTTGTTGCATCAGCAGCTTGCTGTACCTTCAGTTTGTGAGCCAGTAGTATGGAGGTTTGCCTCAAATAATCCAGATGGCTCCTGTGTTTCTTTTCCAGTTCTGTGCAGCCAGGGTGTCCCTCACCTACAGAAGCTTGGGAAACAGATGGTAACAGTCACCACTTCTTAATTTAACATATCTGTGCTCTGTTTAATGAGTGCTAACTGGATAAAGTATCAGAGTTAACCAGTGCGAGGCAGGGGAACCATATTCCTTCAGGCTTCAGTTGCTGCCCTGAAACAGTTTCTACACTGTCCAAGTCCTTTAGAATTAAAGCATTTGCTAAGTGTTTTGCCAGCAGGGCCAGCTTGCTGGGTCACCACTGACACTCATAGACCTTGTAACTAATCTAACAGCATTGTGGTATTTTCAATGTGGTCTCAGAACACTTCTCAGCACTCTGCTGAGTTTCAGGCCTGACTGTACTACTCAAAACATGCCTGAGTCCTGAGACATGAACATTAACAAGAGACGACCAAAAGGGGAAGTGTGGATGTGTACACTGTTCCTAAGTGCATTTTCCTTTTGAATCCTCCCTGGACATATTTTTGGAAGCCTCCCAAATCTGCTTTTATTCATAGAATAACTTTCCTTCGTGCATTTATTTCTTCTAACATATCTGAAGAAGGAAAATGTCACTACCTACGTCCTGTCAAGAAATCTATTAGCATAATGTCCTGCAAGTACTGGGGAGAGGGGAAGAGGTAGGACTCAAGAGGGCCTATGTCAGGAAATTGAAGCAGTGGAGAGTAATTCCTGTTGTAAGCCTGAAGTTCAGAGCGTGGGTTATTACCATTCTTACTATTCTTACTGCTCCTTCACTGCACCAACAAGACCAGGCACACTAGTTACAGAAGAGGAAAAGAAGGGGGAAACAAACCCATGGGAAAATCTTTCAGTTTAAGTGGGGAAAAGAACTCTTGTTCCAGGTGCTCCTATTTCACTGCTGCTTCCTTATTTTAACTCTCCTGTCTTTTACAGTACAAGTGATGTAATGTTTACCAGTGATATGTTCTTGGCTGCTTTGAGCTCCTCAGATGAATTGCTAAGCTTATGCAAACAGGTTGCGTGTTTACTCTGTGCTGTGACACTGTCACAGCAACCACAGCCATAAATGAATTGAAATGTGGGTCATAAATAGAAATAGGTTTGACTTGGAAACTTGAGATAAAAATCTGTATCCTCATCCAGATTGTCTGAATTCAAATTACCCCAAGCCTCAGATTAAGCCCATGACAGGCAAGGTTTGAATTTGCTGTAAATACTGAAGGATCTTGAACATGGAAAGAGCAGAGACGTGGGCTTCTTTGCATGCCAGGATGCTTTTTGTTTTTACGTGGATATAAATGAAATAAAATGTTAATGCTTTAAGCCTGGTGCAGATTTTCTATTAGAATGCAGCTGTGTTTTTATAAACAACTTGATTGCAAAAGTCACCTCTGACTGTTACTATGGAACCTTTTCTTAACCCTCTACTTTTCAGAATCAAGAGGCTGGATCAAAATCTCATCTTTTACTTCAGTAATGCATAGCTCCTGGTTCTGGAGGGTTGTTTGCAAGGGCAAAATCACAATAAATTACCTAGAAATCATATGCCAAATAAAGGGCTCATCCTTTTTAAAAGATCCTTGGGTTTCCTCAATTTTGAGGACTGATTCAAACTCTTTCATGCATCTACTTTCCAGAGATGACTTTGTGACATGGTATATTTAGGAAAACACCGTGGGTGAAAGAGCTGTGTTTCTGCAGGGAAGTTTTGTTGCTAGTTTTAAACAATATAATGGAAAAAAGCTAGAAAAAATAGAACAAAGTGAAGAGCTCTTCAGTGGGCATGCAGACAGCTCCTCACTTTCAAAGCCAGCTGAGGAAGCCTTCTTCAGACTGAACAAATCAGGTCATTTTGTAAAGAAAAAAAACCTACAAGCTAAACTTACTGATGTCAAGTTGTCTGAGTAGCTCTTGATGTTAATATGTGGGCCATTGTGAAGCATGGTAATCTTCTAGGATAGAGCTTAAAACTGGCAAGTATTTTCAGTTTGTGCCTCAAACAGAACAGCGTTATCATTTTTCTGCTCAAAGCCTGGCCAGTGGTACTAACACCAAAGTGAGTAAGAAGTTTGCTCTGACCTGTGTTCACTCCTTTTGAGCATCACTTTCCTAATTGTGGCTATTTGCAGATGCATTTCTTGTGCTGCAACATCCTGCATTAAAGAAAACACCATCTGGCTAAACTTCACGTCCTCCTGCTCTATGATGAATGGGGTTTCTGCATCCCCAGATAGCTTCAATGCACACACACTCAGTCTTTCAAAAAATGCCATTTATTAAATCACTTTCCGCTGCACCTGCAGAATCTCGGCAAAGCCCTGTAGAATCTGTGACATATAATTAAGAAAGCTGGGCTAAAAGTCTCATTTTTCTAATCACTTGAAGTCAGGCAGAAGCACTTACTGCTGCTTCACTCAAGGACAGATTTTCCTCTTTCTGCCCATGTCAGCAATCAGTCCAAACCAGTTATTATCAAAATACATACTTGCAGCTTCAGATGTAAGTGCAACTTTGACTACGTTGCCTGGAATTATTTGAGAATAGGGTGTAGAGAGTCCTGAATGCTACTGTGAGAGGGAGCAACGGATCCAGGAATTGACCTGTGTGATACCCAGGTCAGGGCAATCCTTCCCTTCTCCAGAGTTACTGTGCTAGCTCAATTGCATTATTGAAAAGGGAAGGGATGGGTAAAAAAACACCCAGGTATTTCAGTACGGTGTTAGCATGCAGGAACTGAGCTGTAGTGATGACAGGTAAGTGGGGAAACAGAAGAGAGGTTTGCTAACCCCTGGTCATAGCTGAGATTTGCAGCTCAGCTGACAAGGATGGCAGTTTGGCTCTTTTTCAGCAAGACCTGTGAGCCAAGAGCAGTCCCTAAGCAAGAGACTCTACACTTGAAAGCTGTGCTCCTTTCCTCAGGAAAATCAATTGGCTGCATTCTTGAGTACCTCAGAGAATCTGTATCTCCACGTCTGCTGAATCAGTTTCTTCTCTATAAATACATCTGGTATCCCACTTGTCACTGAAGACTAGCTGCTTGCAAAACAAGAGGATTAATGTGGCCTGCACTGCTCCTGTCTCCTGCAGGTTTTTATATCTAAATCCTCTGGTGTGGAGGGTTGGCCAGAGTTCAGCTGCCAGCCAGATGTTGCAGCACATGGAAATACCTCACCCTGCTGTTGTCTCTTTCATGTGTGGCACATCATACACAGAGCAGCAGAGCAGCTCTTTCTGCAGGCTAGCAGAAGGGAGCTGGGCTTGAATCTGGACCTAAACAGACCTATGAATTTCTATGGAACCCGACTGTACAGAGGAAGAAATGCATGTGTGTGTTCACATGCTGTGCAGTGGTATTTCACAAGGAACAGGACACAAGTAGCATGGAAAGGACAAAGGCCTGAATCTGGTGCACACCCAAGCTGTAGGATGATTTATCAGCAGGGCAGATGCAGCCTCTGTGGGGATGGAAAGAGAGAGAAAACTGGTATCAAGGGAAGTGAGAGTGGTTCTCTTGAGCCATTCTCTTGTTGCCTGCCACAGTGCCAAGAAGCTTCAGCGCTGCCATCACTGCAGCCTGCTGAAGAGGTGCATGGAGGCTGCTGATGGAGCTCACTGCTGCACCAGGCAGAAAGTTCCTAACATATAAAAGCCAGTGTAGGATTTTGAAGCGAAACGCGAGGAGCTGTCTTATCTCAGCACTATCCATTAGCTGACAGCCGAAACCAGGCTCCTACACTGCTCTGTTCCCACCAATTTAGTCATTTCTCTCTGCTAGAAGCAAGGAGGCAGCTCCCTCTAGTGATGAGAGAGAATATCTCACTCCTCAGTGGAGGGGAAAGATGTTACATAGAAATACATTTTCTTTGTAATCAGGTTAAAATTCTGAGTTTTGAGAACAACGGAGACCACCTCATTTGCTTTCCTATTGGAAGTTGCTACAAACCAGTTGCCATGCTTAAACTTCCACAGTTAGAAAGTACTTCTCTTTAGCAATTAACTTCAGCTTAGACCTTGTTCTCTCTCAAACACAAAAAAGGAACAAGTCTGGTCCATGAAATGCGCTTTCTGGCTCGTTTAGTCCCATCACAAGGCTGTAGCAAGGGGTGCAAGCAAAATGCTTATCTTTTAAATCACCAACTTCCCTTATTTAATAGCAATAAGGAAACTGGGGGCTTTCCTTGCAGTATCAAGGGAAGTACACCTCACCTCCTCAGCTCCCTGGGGAAGAGACCTGGTGGCTTGGCAGCAATGATTGAAAGATTTTATGTAGTGGTGTCTCTGAGACAAGCAGAATATGCAAACCACTTCCTCACCAGCTCACTTGGTTACAGCAGGTTTTGTGCTGAACTGGTTTGAGATGCACATAGGAGCTGTGTGCACTTCCCAGTGATGCCTGTGGAGCCAATTTGTTTCATCATAGGTGTGCTTACAGCATTGGCACTTCTGGAGTTTATACTGTCTCTGTTTAGGAAGAAAATGGAACAGCTCAGGACAGGTTCACTGTCTTACTCCAGGCAGCAAAGTTACAAGTACGTTGTGAGTATCTGCTTCTCACACTCTGCTTTATGATGTTTGAAAATGAAATTTGCTATTTTGTCAAGTATGTTTACTACAGAATCTTTGTCATGTCTTTGGCTCAGCAAGCAGGTGATGTGGGTATCTTTTAAAGGTAGATATTTACGTTTTGCAGCAGTTGTGTAATTGCACATCATTATGCTGCGTGTGCACAGTGACTTCTGTGTTCACACAGAACACAGTCAACTGCTGGTGTGACGCCTCAAGCAGACAATACAGCTCGTGTCTGAATGCCTTTTCCCTGGTAAGAGTGGTGAACAGATCCACTTGTGACCCATATTTCAAACCCACATTGTCTTCAGAATGACAGTTGTGTGCTCATCTGCAGCAGCAGGGCCCGCAGTGGACCTGCTGGCTCACAGTCAAACCATGGGCTGGAGCTCCAGTGCTGTCAGTGCCTGCAAATGCTCAGAGAAGGTTCAGACCTCTCCTGGCATAGACACAAGGAGCAGTTCCTATTGTTCTTGTAGTGAATAGTAGATGGCAGGGACTTTTTGCCAGATAGCTTCCAGAATGGGGCCCTTAGTTATTAATATTAAACATATACAATGTCTTTTGCTTGTGGTAAACACTTCAGACAACAGACTCACTGTCCAATCATGGGAGATGCCCTCCTAGCCTCTGGGGGTTGGGCAGAAGCCTGGTAAACAATGCTGGCTTCAACACCACCTCAGAATCCAATATTACATATAAAATTTTGTGGGCAAAACAATGAAGAATCCTTAATAAGAGCAAAGGCTTTTTGTAAGTACCCTCTTTGAGGAAAGGTTATCTGATCTTGTTCTTTTGTCTCAGAAAAGCCCTTAAAACAATGCACCATCTGCTCTGTTTGGTGGAAGCCAGCAGAGATCTCTTCAGAAAGAGCAGGCTGATGCTGCTGTTTGCCATTTAACTCTTTCGGTCACAAACTTTCCCTTGTTTCCAGGCAAATGTTTGTTGGGGTAGAAGAGACAAAGCCCTGCAGCCACTCTGCCTTGCCCAGGCCTCCAGGGTCCTTGAGCACATCTCTTCATCAACCTGCATGCTTTACTAGCCCCTGTAAATGTGCCTTGACGTCTCTCACTGCCCAAGTAGGATAATGTCCCACACTTATATGATGTGGTAATTATGAAGAATTCATTGCAAGGCTCTGAGAGACCTTCAGATGACGCTGAAAATGTCTCCAATCTAAACAAGGGTTTGTTCCATCTGAGGCAGCCTGTAGCTGTCACTGTGTAACTTAGCATAGGAGCAACCTGTGAAGTGATGCTCTGCAGCAGTCACACTGGTGAGACAGCAAAAGAACTTCTATTGCATTTTTTTTAGTGGGCTGTAATCTGTTAAATTGGACATGAATGTTGAAGGAATATCCTTCACATTCAA
Organism: Forpus xanthops; assembly: GCA_032466535.1. NCBI lineage: Eukaryota > Metazoa > Chordata > Aves > Psittaciformes > Psittacidae > Forpus > Forpus xanthops. The sequence continues at coordinate 57,491 of JASSUY010032886.1, forward strand.
AGTCTGGAATATAAGATCATAGAATCAACTAGGTTGACATGACCCGGCTATTTGAAATTCCCCCTCATCCCAGCAGTATTTTCAGTTCTAGTCACAGCCATTGGCAAGAATTCTCCTACAGTGAAGGACTATTAATTCTTTAGCAATGACACAAGAAGTCATTGTGGGAGAGCACTGAATAACCGCCGCACTCTACACTTTGGGAAATGCCACCTTACCACAGTCCTGCTCACAGCCGCCCTGAGCCTCGGCTCCAGCGCTCAGAGGGGAGGAGGGCTGTAATTCCCGGCTGTGCCGTGTCCTCAGGCTCTCTTCGGGAAATCCATTGGCAGTTTCCTCTTGGTCCCACCAGCAGTGATTCCTATGAGCTGTGAGTTCTCTCTGTGGACTGTGCCAAGGTAACAATTACTCAAAGAGTTTATGGGTATAAGCAATCGTTTGAAGTAAGATATTGTCATTTTATCCAAGCTATCATTTATTATGTTTTGTTAAACTGAAACAAAAGGCTTGCTGTAAAGTCACACTGTACCTTGCTGTCATCAGTAGAGGTAACAACACTTGATGTTACCTACTCTAATTACTGCTCTGAAAGGGCTGGATAGTTTTCCATCCGGTGGCAAATAGAAATAACAACCTTGCAGTTTTGAAGCTGAACTTATGAGGCTGCCTCATAGAGTCTGTGCCACGCCAGGACTTGGTTGCACAATCCAGCCCTGAACCTTGGCAAAGCTCTCTGAAATCTTTCAGAAACACAGAGTACTGATCTCTGTTCCATGTCCCTGGGGCTCATGCTGAGCATGGCTGTGACCCAACTATAATTTGATGTTCATGTACATATTGTATACATTTCACAACAGTGTCAGCACCAACTCCCACCATCCTGACAAAGATCCCAACAACTGGTTTTGGTTTATTTTGATCTCTAACTCTCTGAGCTTAACTAAAAAGATGAGGAAGAAAGGTATGAAATGGGCATTTATTGATCAAGCCTCAGCTGAAGCACACACAGGACACTGAGACACTGAAACGGTGACAGATGTTTTCTTTTTTATAGAGAAAAATGAATGTGGAATATTTTTTTCAATCAGCAATCAGCTTAGGGAAATCTTATCTCGTTTTTCTCCTTAATAAGCTTTTCTTTGTTTTTCATGACCCAGAAACTGCTAAAACGATTAGAACAGCTTCCACTAACGCGCCTTGGATGTCGTCTTCTGAAAGTGGGAGCAAAGGTGGGGGAGAGGAAAGGAAAAAGAGAGGAGGTAAAAAGCAGTTCTAGTGTTCACTAAGCAAAGGCACTGAGCATTGTCTCTGCTTTTGTGATGTAAGAGGTTTTTAACCAATGCCACTGTTTCCTTTGGCTCTTGCCCATTTCTGTTTGGAGAGACTGACAGAGGTCCAAATCCAGCCCTGCTAGTTTCCTGGGAAGGCTACTTCCAACACCAGTGGAAGTCAATGCAGATTCTACAGACAGTACAGGGATTACACAGGAGCAGGCAGCAACCCCTCTCCTCCAGGCACAAGCAGCTCTGTGGCAGGCATAAACCATCACAATTCCCAGATGAGGCTCTTTGGATTTGGCTAAAAAGCATTATTGGGTCCACAGTGGCAGGCAGAGCTGGGATCTAACCGCCATCTCTCAGGAATGTAACAGAAGCCACTTATATAGGTGACTGCAGCAAAGTGGGGATGAAATTGCACACATATTCACCGGTGGTTTGGAGAATTCCCATCAGTGAATCATTTGCATTAGCAGCACATCTCCATCAGCCGCCCTGCAGCCGGCAGAGCAGCCGTGCATGAAATGGGAACATTTCTCATGGAGAGAGGCACCTGCAGGAGCTCTTACATGAACATGAGTCACTGTTTTCACAGCTATAATTAAACATGTAAACAGAAACCTCTGCTGTCGAAACGGGCTGTGGTAAGATGATGATGATCAAGAGCTGCTTTTGTAACCAGGATGGTTTGAGTTTGTGACTGAGGTCAGCAAACTGTCAGGTTTCATAGGTGGCTTTGTTCAGATGAACTCTTGAAAAGAGTGTGGCCAACTGTAGACTCATAGCTCATTGTCACTGGTAGCAACAGCGGAAGTAAGCACACAGGCCCAGTTCAGCTGCTTTTACTCCACATTTTCTAACCCAGCTCTGGCTACACTGGTGATACAGGCACAAGTTACTGAGCACTAAGAACATGGCACTGTCCCTGCCTGCTAGCACAGCCTTGTAAAGGTGAAGAATAGGCTTCCTTCAATCCCCTGGAGTTCTCTTGGTGCTGGATGATGGGAGCCTTATGTTGTCCTTACTGGCTGTGCTGCTTACCGGTGTGTAAGGACTTCA